>CAXARK010000455.1:0-31805 GCA_963971205.1 Aethes cnicana
AGATACACATCCCCCCCTCCCCCCCCCCCCCGTGAGAGTCAATTTTAAGGTAAGCAAACAGTAATTGGTATAATAATCCTATTCAATTTATAACTAACGAGACGTCTGTACACTTGTAAATGTATGTGTACCACTACGCGGGCCAGTGATCCACTCTCCGTCTCCGGATGAAACAAATGACGGTAAGGGCGAGTTGCGCACCGGCTAGATTCAGGCGGGTGATTCCGTGGCCGTTCTGTATGTGTACTATTAAATATACAAGCTTTATACCTATGTACCTACCTATGTAGCTTGTGCCTACAAGCTTTGCTTAGTTTGGGGCTACGTCAATATGTGTGAAATGTCCCAAGATATTTATTTATATAGTGTGGTATTGTCTCAGCGGCGCGGCATGCTCGTGAACCACCTGTGGCGCGTGCACGGGCAGCTGGCTCGCGGCGTGCCCCTGGAGCGCCGCGAGCGCGTGTTCCCGTGCGCCGCCTGCCCCAAGCTCTACGCCAGCGCCGCCAAGCGCGCCGGCCACGCCCGCGCCGTCCACCCCGGTACCACGCGTGTTCCCGTGCGCTCCTGCCCCAAGCTCTACGCCAGCGCCGCCAAGCGCGCCGGCCACGCCCGCGCCGTCCACCCCGGTACCACGCGTGTTCCCGTGCGCTCCTGCCCCAAGCTCTACGCCAGCGCCGCCAAGCGCGCCGGCCACGCCCGCGCCGTCCACCCCGGTACCACGCGTGTTCCCGTGCGCTCCTGCCCCAAGCTCTACGCCAGCGCCGCCAAGCGCGCCGGCCACGCCCGCGCCGTCCACCCCGGTACCACGCGTGTTCCCGTGCGCTCCTGCCCCAAGCTCTACGCCAGCGCCGCCAAGCGCGCCGGCCACGCCCGCGCCGTCCACCCCGGTACCACGCGTGTTCCCGTGCGCTCCTGCCCCAAGCTCTACGCCAGCGCCGCCAAGCGCGCCGGCCACGCCCGCGCCGTCCACCCCGGTACCACGCGTGTTCCCGTGCGCTCCTGCCCCAAGCTCTACGCCAGCGCCGCCAAGCGCGCCGGCCACGCCCGCGCCGTCCACCCCGGTACCACGCGTGTTCCCGTGCGCTCCTGCCCCAAGCTCTACGCCAGCGCCGCCAAGCGCGCCGGCCACGCCCGCGCCGTCCACCCCGGTACCACGCGTGTTCCCGTGCGCTCCTGCCCCAAGCTCTACGCCAGCGCCGCCAAGCGCGCCGGCCACGCCCGCGCCGTCCACCCCGGTACCACGCGTGTTCCCGTGCGCTCCTGCCCCAAGCTCTACGCCAGCGCCGCCAAGCGCGCCGGCCACGCCCGCGCCGTCCACCCCGGTACCACGCGTGTTCCCGTGCGCCGCCTGCCCCAAGCTCTACGCCAGCGCCGCCAAGCGCGCCGGCCACGCCCGCGCCGTCCACCCCGGTACCACGCGTGTTCCCGTGCGCTCCTGCCCCAAGCTCTACGCCAGCGCCGCCAAGCGCGCCGGCCACGCCCGCGCCGTCCACCCCGGTACCACGCGTGTTCCCGTGCGCTCCTGCCCCAAGCTCTACGCCAGCGCCGCCAAGCGCGCCGGCCACGCCCGCGCCGTCCACCCCGGTACCACGCGTGTTCCCGTGCGCTCCTGCCCCAAGCTCTACGCCAGCGCCGCCAAGCGCGCCGGCCACGCCCGCGCCGTCCACCCCGGTACCACGCGTGTTCCCGTGCGCTCCTGCCCCAAGCTCTACGCCAGCGCCGCCAAGCGCGCCGGCCACGCCCGCGCCGTCCACCCCGGTACCACGCGTGTTCCCGTGCGCTCCTGCCCCAAGATCTACGCCAGCGCCGCCAAGCGCGCCGGCCACGCCCGCGCCGTCCACCCCGGTACCACGCGTGTTCCCGTGCGCTCCTGCCCCAAGCTCTACGCCAGCGCCGCCAAGCGCGCCGGCGCCGTCCACCCCGGTACCACGCGTGTTCCCGTGCGCTCCTGCCCCAAGCTCTACGCCAGCGCCGCCAAGCGCGCCGGCCACGCCCGCGCCGTCCACCCCGGTACCACGCGTGTTCCCGTGCGCTCCTGCCCCAAGCTCTACGCCAGCGCCGCCAAGCGCGCCGGCGCCGTCCACCCCGGTACCACGCGTGTTCCCGTGCGCTCCTGCCCCAAGCTCTACGCCAGCGCCGCCAAGCGCGCCGGCCACGCCCGCGCCGTCCACCCCGGTACCACGCGTGTTCCCGTGCGCTCCTGCCCCAAGATCTACGCCAGCGCCGCCAAGCGCGCCGGCCACGCCCGCGCCGTCCACCCCGGTACCACGCGTGTTCCCGTGCGCTCCTGCCCCAAGCTCTACGCCAGCGCCGCCAAGCGCGCCGGCCACGCCCGCGCCGTCCACCCCGGTACCACGCGTGTTCCCGTGCGCTCCTGCCCCAAGCTCTACGCCAGCGCCGCCAAGCGCGCCGGCCACGCCCGCGCCGTCCACCCCGGTACCACGCGTGTTCCCGTGCGCTCCTGCCCCAAGCTCTACGCCAGCGCCGCCAAGCGCGCCGGCCACGCCCGCGCCGTCCACCCCGGTACCACGCGTGTTCCCGTGCGCTCCTGCCCCAAGCTCTACGCCAGCGCCGCCAAGCGCGCCGGCCACGCCCGCGCCGTCCACCCCGGTACCACGCGTGTTCCCGTGCGCTCCTGCCCCAAGCTCTACGCCAGCGCCGCCAAGCGCGCCGGCCACGCCCGCGCCGTCCACCCCGGTACCACGCGTGTTCCCGTGCGCTCCTGCCCCAAGCTCTACGCCAGCGCCGCCAAGCGCGCCGGCCACGCCCGCGCCGTCCACCCCGGTACCACGCGTGTTCCCGTGCGCTCCTGCCCCAAGCTCTACGCCAGCGCCGCCAAGCGCGCCGGCCACGCCCGCGCCGTCCACCCCGGTACCACGCGTGTTCCCGTGCGCTCCTGCCCCAAGCTCTACGCCAGCGCCGCCAAGCGCGCCGGCCACGCCCGCGCCGTCCACCCCGGTACCACGCGTGTTCCCGTGCGCTCCTGCCCCAAGCTCTACGCCAGCGCCGCCAAGCGCGCCGGCCACGCCCGCGCCGTCCACCCCGGTACCACGCGTGTTCCCGTGCGCTCCTGCCCCAAGCTCTACGCCAGCGCCGCCAAGCGCGCCGGCCACGCCCGCGCCGTCCACCCCGGTACCACGCGTGTTCCCGTGCGCTCCTGCCCCAAGCTCTACGCCAGCGCCGTCCACCCCGGTACCACGCGCAATACACGCTTCGTTGAAGTTGTTGAAAATAAGGTCTCACAGGCGGAGGGCCGCTGGACGCAGCGGGCGATATGCCGTGCGCGCACGTTTTTAGCACGCAATAGAGGGGTCTACTTTCGCTCACCGCTCAAGATTCGTGCCAGGCCTATATACTCAATACTCATACTGGAGCTCTATACGAAACGGTACATAGGGATGTGGAGCCAAGGGTGGATCCAGCTTTCGACTCAGGGGGGTCACGTCATACAAACCCCTCCCCCCTTTTTCGCACCAGCGGTTAGAAATACATAATAGCAGTAGACTTAGTCCTGCCAAGGGGGGGGTTTGTATCCGCCCCCCCTGGATCCGCCCTTGTGTGGAGCACTTCTTTTCATTTCCTACGACCCTGACATATCCCGCTAAACTTTCATACAGTTCCGATCAGTCAACTTGGCCAAAAATGCTTTCGTGTATCGGAATGTTTAATCTGCTTTACAGGTTGCATTTCTCAACCAACTGTCATGAAATTTTGGGACCATGTTTTTTATAAAATAATGTGTTCAAGCCACACTAAAATGGACTAGCGAGGATTAATATTTTTTTGTATTGCAGATTGCGAGTTAACGAACGCGCCGGTGCTAGAACGCGGGCGGCGCACGTGCGAGCCGGCCGCGTGCCCCGCGTGCCCGCGACAGTACGCCACGCGCGCCAAGCTGCTGCAGCACGTCCGCGCCAGCCACCCGCTCCTGGTAACTACTCCGAGCCACACTAACATGGCCGGTGCGAGCTGACGAGATGGACAGACAGGCGTCTGTCCATCCGTAAGGCACAGCCGTTTTTCTCGGAGACTATGGGTACAGGTGCAGGCATCGGCACGGATCTTTTTTTTATTAAGAAACAAACGGTCTTACAAAACAATATTATCTTAAGCAATTTGCCTGTACATCAGTTATAATAGACCTATAGTTTCATAAATGTAGTATTACAACTATACAGAAAAGTGTGCACTATTGGTGAGACTAATTTACATTTACTATTTTGCCACAAAAAGTATTTCTAAGATGTCTGGATCTTGAGCGAAAGTAAAGAGGATTTCTGCACATGTTTACGACTGAAGGGCCAATAAGCGTGCGCGCACGACAAAGCGGCCCCTGCGTCTCGCGCCGCTCTGCCGATGAGATCTTATTTTTTACTTCTGCGCATCGAAAGCCACCGCTCAAGATCGCTCGATGCCTGTACTGCATGCTGTGTGTTCTATCAACCGCTACAAAATTACCTAATACGATTCTGAGAAAAAAAAACAGTAGGGGCAATATGGAGTGAACCACATGTAACTGAGGGAGAGAACAATTTATGAAAACATAGCGTGTAGGTTATCATTGGATAGGTCTTAGAAAATGATACGAAGGTTATTATTGTTTATTTATGCCAACATTTCAAGAGATATTTGCTTCTAAAGTAGTAAAAAAGTGTTTGGGGGCACACATAAGGAACCCTTCGATAAGCGATTCCGACTCGCTGTTGACCCTTTTAGTAAACTACTGATTTTAAAATCCTGACTCGTATTTACGAAGCTAGCAAATTTTTATTTATTTATTTACTTACAGGCACCGCCCGTGAAGAAAAAAATATCAATCAAGAAAGAAAAAAACTGAGGTAGTTAAGCGTTAAGCTTCTTTATAAAAAGTAACATATATATGTTCATAAGCGATTGGTAGTAACTACAGGTTTGCACAACTTAGAAGGCGTGCGGATTAAGCAATAATAGACTCTGCGTCAACGACTTAAGTGCTTCGCCACGCGCCTTCTATGTTATGGTTAACTGCTTGCTAATTAGTAATTAAATTAACAGACATCACAATTTAAAAGGCGCGCGGATTATGCTATAATAGACTGCATCAACGGCTCAAGTGCTTCGCCGCGCGCCTTCTAAGCTGTGTCGTGCTATACCTAAATTTTAAGGTCTTGGTTCGGTATTTATTTTACTTTTTTACACAGGTGAAGAAACATACAGAAATAGTGGACTTGAAAAACAAAAGAGTACCGGAGTTGTATAAAACCAAAATAAGTATTGCAAAATCTAATACGATGAGTTCCTTTAAAGTGACAATAAATATAATAATATTTCTAAACGTACATAATCTTTTATTTACCTCTTAACACATGGATAGCCTCATTGCTCTCAGAATAAATTGCAAGTAATACCTACTTCAGAAAGAAACGACTCAGTTAAATCCATACTTCATTTTATACTCGTAAATGCAACATTAACTATGTGTGTCTATCTGTTACTTCTTCACGCGAGCCGAATTCGAAACCGAAGTCGCGGGCAGAAGTTGACTAAATAATTTGACTGCGAATATTTCTTCCCAAAAAATCCAATATTCTGCCCGGGAGTCTCAATCTTCACTCCAACTTAATAGGTTTGTCCGTTTATGTGTGAAAAGGTTACAGACATACAGAATGGCTTTTGCATTTAAAATATCGATACGGATGCATTTATTTGAATGAAACATTTTATAAACAAGTTACGCCTCCTGATTAGTACCGATTTGCTACTGTACGTACAAACCGAGACGTAAAATCGATAGCACGTTTCGTCTCTATTGTCGTTCAAGTAAAGACAGAGATAAAAGATTATCCGAGAGAGCGCGTTGACCCGATAGGCGTTAGTAGTCACTGCATTGCGCTACATAAACATAGCTGTCTATAGTTCAAATGAGTGTCAACTTCGCCATACGTGTTTGAAGTGTTAAATAAAGCGGTGTAATTTACGTATGTGCATGGACTCGTTGAAATGTGTGAATTGCGTCAAAATGGAGTGTGTTGAAGAAGGTTATATGCCCAGTGAATTCGCGGAATACGACTTTGCGGAGGATGCATTTGATTTTGAGGTTAGTATTTGTGCAGTTTACCTTAATTGAGTTCAGTAGCAATGCTTTTACATTTCGGTAGAGTTGCTCTAAAATTAAATCATGATACAGTGATATATTTTTAAGACGTAGGTACTTTTTATATATCACTTGTGCGTTCGCGTGTTAATTTTCTTCATGGTTTTAATTATTCCTCCTTGTCATTTTAAATCTTCATCATTGGTAAACATAAGTTTAATTTAATTATGATACAGTTTCTAAGGTTATTTTTCTATTATTCTTTATTTGTTGCACAATTTTACTGGAGTAATTACTAATTAATTCGATTCGCAATTAGTTAAATTGCTATTGTTTTTTACTAGGAGGGATAAAAGTGATAACAAAAAAACTTGTATACAAAATTTAATACTCAAGGTCGTTACGAGATGGCGCTGGCAGTCTAATCACTCGCTTCGCTTATTGTAATTTGTTTTCTAAAGAACGTTTCATTTCCAATCGCAGACGCTGGATGGCGACGGTGTTGGTTGTTTACGTTGAGATTATTTACTAATTCCTACAGCCATACCTCATGGAGCATGTACCGCCCCATTAGAATTAAAAATGATGTCGCCACTAACGCGCACTGTAGCCTCGTCGGTGTTTTTCGCGCGGTTTTCCTTACGAGTCTCGACCTCAGCGGTTGGATATTTTAGTGTACATTCAGCTGCCTCAATTCCCGCGCGTCTGTTTAGTTTCTGGTCTCAGTGTTCGTGTTGTGATGGTGTGCGGCGACAGGTGCGGTTGCGGTGCGTTTTGCCGGCGGTTGTTCTGCCGAACGCGACCGCCCGATGATAACTGTGTTGAGGAGGATGTCCCAGTTACATTGGTAACCATTTATTACCGTCATATTATGTTGCTTAACGCAAACGGGTTTGCGATAGGTCGTGTTTATTCTTAATTTTTTATTTTGAACAAAAGAGTGAGTTTACAATTATCTATGTATATCCGATGATATCAGTCTTAAAATAGTAGTCTAAGATACGAATTAGACAAACTTCGCCATCTGAAAACTTATTGTAAATGAAATTTAATGTTTTCATGCGACTGTCTCTCATAGCTCTGTCGCTTCATTAGGGTTGGAAAGATAAATATTATACCTAATATGTACTTACTTACGAATTAAGTATACCTACATAAATAAAAAAGAACTTCACGCGGGGCAAAAGAAAATAACAATGAGTAGGTAAGGACCTTTCTTGACACACATGTTGATTCATTGGTTACACACACGAGGTTGTAAAAGGAGAAACAGCTAAAGCTGAATAACAACGGCAATAAAGTGTTAAACACATTCAAGTAATATTTCAATAATCATATTAGTCATGTTATTTTCCTTATCTTATCTTACTAAGGAAGCGTGAATTGTAGTCTATCGAACCTATAGTAACGATTAAATTGTATCGTAAAATGACTACGGCGTTTTATCGATCAGAAATCGTAAATTGAAATAAACAAGACTCCAGAGTTAACATAACTAAGTACGTAAATATACATGGAAAAATCATATAGAAGCATAGACGTAAATAATATAGACCCGGTCTAACGTACTCGTAATATGTCCCCACTTCCACGGTGTCCAATCCAAAGTTCTGTCACCGAGCGTGCGTGACAATAAGCGTTTTTAAAAAAACTTTTTTCGAAACTGTTTCTCAGTATCTAAAAACTCGTCTCGTTGTTGCAAAAATGTGACCCAGCTTTAGTGTCACGATATAAGTTTAACTTTGGATTGGACACCAATGAAGTGGGGAAACATGACATGTATCTACGTTAGGCCGGGTCCATACGAAGTATTATTTATGTCTATGTATAGAAGCTTGTCCTCGTACTACTTAATATTCTTCAGAAGAAGCGATTGTTCTAAAATGTACATAAAATACACCTTGATAAAAACAGTCGTTCTACATGGCTAGGTACCTTCAGTTTCGCAGCTACAGCCGTAAAGTGTGAAAAACTATAACCGAGAAAAACTATATCCTTCAAAGGCCGCCTTTAGGGAGCATGTGACCCGCGAGGCGGTGGGCGGGCGGTGTATCAAAGCGACGTAAAATAATCCGTAGTGAATAAAGCGGCGAATACACCACACTACTTCTAAGTAGTGCCCTAATGCCCTAACTTAGCGAGTAGGACGGTCGGGCTCTTTCTACACCCTAAAGTTAGGGTCCCACATCCCTAATGAATTATCCCAGATATTAGTGCCCTACATAACCTAGTGCACTACATATAAATTAGTCTTAATCACCTCTTAAGCGCGAAACAACCACATCAGCCTATATAAAGTCCCACTCCGTACAGGCATCCTTTCATCATGAGATGGTTTGGATTATACGTGGCCTCACACTTCTCAGTGCTAAATTGGGGCCTACATCGGGCGCGAGACAACACTACTCCATAAAAACTATACATAAAATGTATATAGACACATTTTGTGCACGTCGCGACCCCCAAAAGACTCGTGCATTGCATCCAAGACCACTAATAACAGTCTATTTACGTCCCACTGCTGGGCACAGGCCTCCCCTTATCACGAGAGGGTTTGGATTATAGTCCCCACGCAGGCCCAGTGCGGATTGGGCATCGCATCGCTGGTCCCTTAACCTGCCATGCCCTGAGGAATACTGACTTCCTGTGTCAAAAACATCGGTTGCCAATCATGTACGGTATGGTATCGGCAGCAAAAGTTCAGTCGTAAAATAACGACTCCGGTAAAAAGCAAGTTCCCATTATAAAATTGCTAGATTCTGCCCGCGTGGAAATCGGTTATCGCGTACCCGCGGAACTATGCGTATCACCGGCATAAAAAGTAGCCTAGTTATGTCCTTTCCCGAGTACCAAAGAAGCCTTCTCCGAGACTCGGATTATCTCCAAACCAAATTTCGTCTAAATCGCTCTAATAGCGGTGTGAGTAGGTAACATTAACATACAGCCGAGTTATTTTCGCATTTATAGATATTAGTAATAGTACGGATTCAAGATCTAAATAATGGATCTGTTACATACTTAAAGTATTCACAGAGTTGAGATCAAGTGGAAACTTGGTTTAATGTTAGATCAATAAAACGGTCTACCCACGCAAGCCGCGCACAAAAATAGACCTCCCTAAATAGTCATTGAGTTCAAATTTATTAACACATCGCACCTAACTAAACATTACGTTATTTACCAAGATGGCTTAACATATTTAGCCAAGAGGGAAGAGCGATTTCAGTTTCACATTCTACATTCAATAATTTAAATACTTAAACAGATTTATAGTCCGAGAGCCGATACCACTAAAATACGCAAAAAGTATAATACTGTCCTCAAAATAAAATAAAATAAATGAACAGGACGATTTTATGAGCAAACGTTTTAAGTAGAATTTTTGATTCCCGATTCTACACCTATAAACAATTTAAAGAATCGCTCAATATTAATAATTTACTGTTAAAGTGCTAGGAACTTGACCTTGACCCTATGGCCACTTTGTCCACAATTTTGATTCAAAATTTGGTTTTTTGTACTAAGTAAATGCATGTCCCTAGCTCCTCTACGAATAGAATCACTCTTAGAACCAGAATCTAAGGAGACGACTTACGAAAATAGACACTATCATTGCATATACTAACTAGGCTCGTTCCTATACCACATCTATCTAGCATTATTTTCGACTTCGCCGCATTCTCACGGTCTCTGCGATGGGGAAATGATGTCACCGTATTTATTTCTGCATACATTATGTCGATTTATTTTCATTTTCCATAGAGCGATCACTATGCTGATAATATTTTGATATTTCTGATAGATAAGTATACTTACATTTAAATCAGTGCCATCTTGGCTATGGAACCGAACCAATATCGAAAATTACCTACTTAGTTAAATGTTAAAAGCCGAATTTTCTGTCAAACAATTCAACAATATGTAAACATAACCTTTCGTGAAGGGCATGTTTTACATCTTCCAAGTCTCGACTGTTTCATCGAGAAACGTCAGCTTATACCTAGAAAACGATGTATCCAATTTTAAACCGTATTACAAATCCAGAAGCTACAAAAGTACGTAATGTACATGCCGATCGTAAGCAATTTCATGAAGTTGCCTAGCAACGAACACGGCCGACGGCAGCTATAACGTTCACGTTACACTATTTCGTTTTATTTTACTTCCACAAAGGGAATGAATACCTGCAATACTTACAGGCAACTTAGTTAACTTGATTACTCCCTAACACGCCAACCTTCACTCCACTCAATGCTACCTAGATACACGCCCTTAGCTGTCCTACTTAAAACAAAACTATTATAAGAAAAGCTTTGGAAGCTACGCGTTCTAGGAGATAGGGATTTTTACCAGTGTGCACAAGTTGTTTATCATTGACATATATTTTTCAACTCGTGTATTTTCAGAAGGAAATTCCTGTGTTAGTCCTTGAGAATTTTCTTTACCTAATTACCAAAATTACTTAGTTACTGCGTATTTCGCTACAGCATCGCCAGAACACGCAATAATTATAATTATTAGGTGTAGGTAAGCTTATAATTTGCTTGTAAATGACTAATTTTAGAGCATGCTTTTTTAAGGCAGTCAGTCAGCTTTCTGAATAAAATAAAATAAAAATGAAATACTGCCTAAGACCTACTAGTTAGAGGACATCACATTAACAAGTATGATTTAAAATCAGAATAGACATTGAAAGTCGATTACAATCCTTACATTTTAATACAAACTATAATTAATTATGCGTGGCGACAAATTTTGTCCGTACTTATTTGTCGTCAGTTGTTCCGTATTAGAACGCAGCGGTAGCTTGATGAGATCATATATTAATGACTCATGAAGTCATCATAGGTTAGGCTACGTGTCGAGCATTCATCATTAAGGCTGCAATCCAAATTCGTCATTGTCATACCTTTAAAAATCTAGACAAAAGTATCTATCTATAATTCAGTATAGACCTTCGTTTGGAGTCACAAAGTCAAGGGGCTCTATTCGAAACGTTATTCGAAACATAAATTCCCATCCCTACCATCAAAGCGTCACGGCGCTCAAATTGAACTTTAAATCAAGCTACTTATAGTTTGGTTTCAACCATGGGCGTAGCGAGGTTCTCACTCAAGGGGGGAGGGGGGGCAGGCACATATTCCAGGTAGAGGCTGATATTTTTTCTCGGGGTATTTTTCTTGGGGAGACCATGATCCAGGGGGGGGGGAGGGGAAGCTGGCCTTAGGGGTGATTATATAGGACTCCCAGCGATTCTCCTCCGTGCTGATTGCTTGAGGGCTGTATAGGGTCGCGTTGGCTTGGCGCATTCTACTGCAGGCAAACATTTACCGGAAACGATCGGGAGGTTTAACTTGTAGAGAATGCCTTATGCCATATAGTTCGCCTTTTGTATCAGTTTTTACTATTGTGCAATAAAGTTTAAATACATAAACAATAAAAGTCAGCTCTCGGACTATTTGCATAACGACTATGATGCCAGCCTTACTTAAATAAATAAATATCTTGAGACATTTCACACATATTGACCTAGCCCCAAACTAAGCAAAGCTTGTACTGCTAGAAAACGATATAAATACTTAAACAGAGAAATACATACATATATAAATACTAAACATCCATGTCTCGAGTACAAACATTCGTGTTCATCACACAAAGTTTGCCCCGAGCGGGACTCGACCCGCTTTATTTTGTACTGTGCTTTATTTTTCAGTGCCAATTGGCTGAAGCGCGGGATGTCCGGTTCACCCAGACTCTGACGGAACCACTGACTATAGGGTCCCACATCGTATGCACCGGCACTCCTTCGGAGGACTTACCATGGTACACGTTTTTAATTTCTCACATAAATCTTCTAATTTAACATATTTGCAGTGCCGGATCCTGTTGTCTACCGCCTATTTTCAAAAAGATTATGTAAAATAAACTTAATTACTTAGTTATTAAAGTATATTCGCTCGACGCGGAATCGCGTCAACGGTAGACAACGGATTAAGCTAGCGCGGGGCCCGTAGCAAATTGAGTCAAGGGGCTCGCTTTTTTTTCAGCATATACCTACATAGGCAAGTAAAATAGCGATGAGATGGCCAATGACGTAAGAAACTCCTTGTGCACGTGAACCGGACTTACTCAATTGTTTTTGGAAAAAAGTAGTACCTACATTCATTTGGCAAAATATTGGAGCGTAAATCCAATCTGAATTGATATTTTTTTGCGGTCAGAAAGTGTGGTGCGCCGGGGGCGCGGGGCCCGTGGTATTTGCTACTCCTACTATATGGTTAATCCGGCACTGCGTATTTGACAGCCTTTTAAATTATCTTGGTACCTAGATATACCTCTTTAAGCCCGTCCACCTGTGGCAATCGTATTTAATTATATCAGTGGTGTGCTGGCTTGCCGCAAGTGCGCTCGTACCTTTTCTAATAAAATTGGGTATACAAGTCTCCTTAGAGCGCATCTCAGAGCAGAGGAGCGCAACTCTGCCGACATTCTAGATCGACAATAAAAAAAACTCTAAAATATCCAGTCTAAGCAGTCGCTGTGGCTGAAAGCGGCCAGGATGGCATCATCGTCATGTCATACCGCTTCTAATTTCCTATAATCGGACGGAGTTTCAACACATACATATACATACACACAACACACACGTTGATAAAACTGCCAAGCCAATATTTCCAACGCCTACAAACAACAGTGCTAATGGACTGACCCATTTTCTCGAAACTAGAATGTTTATTTTCTGAACTGGACGCTTTGCTGGAAAAATAGTAAGGTGCCTAATTAATTAAGTATCTCTCATCAGGTTATTTGTTGTAGGAATGATTCGACATAAAAAGACCCATCAAAAATATACGGCAGTAAGTTCTTTTCAAAAAATGGGAAAAAAATTTAATAATGTAATTTCCTTCTATAGTTTCATTTTATGTAGTCTTCTGTCTTGTCTTGTCATTGTATTCTGTTTTCTTATTGAAGTTATCACACTTGGTGCATGCAATCGTTAGGTATCTGGGGACACGGTAGCACGGAATATTTAATAGTACCTACTACATACAGAATGGCCACGGAATCACCCGCCTGAATCAGCTGAATCTAGCCGCCGCGCAACTCGCGCCCAACTCGCCCTTACCGTCCTTTGTTTCATCCGGAGATAGAGAGTGAATCATAGCCCGCGTACCGTTACACACACATTTACAAGTGTACAGACGTCCTCGCACGCAAACATTGACACTTTATTCGAATTGTGTTCGAAATCGTGCTTTTATAGGCCTTGTCCGCCGAGTGACGGTAGTGGCCCCGCCAAGACGAACCAACTGAAGCGCAGGGCACTCCTACCTTTTCTCGAAGGGTTTCGTCCTTAAGTAGGTACGAGTATGTATACGGAATGGGTTCGAAACGCTTTATAATGGATGACGAGTACCTAAAACGGGCGTGCGATGGATGACGAGAACTTGGTTGATTCATCCATTATAGCATTTAATATCCCATTAAATTCTGGCCCCAAACAGTTAAAAAAAGTTAGCTAAAATTACCTATTTTAAATGCAAGTACCTACCAGCTAGCGAAAACGCTCTTTTCAATATATAGCTCATGAATTCCCTACTCCCTAATCCTTTACTAATTAATTTCATGAAACTGTCATCTCCAGGTTCGCGATAAACATCGGCAGTGGCGACCCCAACTCCAATAGTGGGGAAATTGCGGTGCATTTCAACGTTCGCGTGGGGCACTGCTATGTGGTGCGAAACACGCGGCGCCGCGAAAAGTGGGGGCATGAGGAGACAACGGCATTCAGGTAAGAACTCGTCTAGAACACTTCGCCTGCGGCTCAGACTTCTAACTTGCCTCGTCCGGTAATACGCTACTTGACGGCACGACGGCCTATGCAATAATCACAAACCATGTACTAAGTAGACTCAACAAATGCTCGTACTTCGCGTGCCATAAAAACTCACAAAGTTTGGACAAAAATCCAAACTCCGCTCAGTCACATTCGGGCTGTTCAAGCTGACAGATGTTTTTTCACTCAAATTGAAGATAAAATAATTGATTTCTGATCGGCCCTTTTGAATCTGTACAATGCGGTTATGCGGCGGTTATGTTTCCCATCAAAATTGATTCTTGAAGTCTAGTAGGCGTCAAAGAAATCGGCATGCTTGGTTTTTATACAAGCGCCTCGCTTGTTTCTTCTAGTTCAATAATATTTCTATGGCAATAATGTACTAAATGTCGAGTACTTGCTGAAAAATATAAGTGCTCGCTTCTCGCACTGTTCTTTTCCGGTAAGGGGTTTAGTAAGAGAGCCGGTGTAATTACTAGTATAGAGGCATTCAGTCTTGGTCTTCGGATTGGTAATGCATTCAAAATCTTACTGATTCCACTTCTTATAGCGACCACTTACTACCACCACCTGCGTGCTTGTTTGTCAATCAAATGCCATAAAAAATAGAAGCTATTAAGTTCGCGTAGTTAATTATTTCGGATGCTGATAGTCTCCAAGGAGCGCGCAAATAAGTCATATTTTCCCTAGTGTGTTACACGAGGACCCTAGTCAGCGCCTCCAGAAACAGCAATGGCTGGCGCACGAGGGAAAGTAGTGAGATTTGAATGCATGACCTTTGTTCAAAAGAGGATGTCTGCATTCTGAAAATAATGGTGGTGATGATTGGCGCTAGGGGCATAATTCCATGTCCGCTTTTACCCAGTTTCTGGCAGATCAGCAGCTATTTTTTCCTATTGTAACATCGTCTATTCATCTGTTACTTATTAACTACAGGAAAATTAGAGGTAAAGACCGATTGTATTCAATCCCACACGGCATCTAATAAACTAAACGAAGTGCTAAAGGAGTATGAGGCATAAACACTAATAGCCGCCTATTTAACGCTGTTATAGTGCAGTTAACACAGGTATTTAGGTCACGGCCAATTAATTGAGTTATATCAGATCAGAGACTGAAGTCACTAAATTAATTACGTGAGCAGGCTCAAATGTACGTGAAATTGACTACTACTACTACTACTACTACAGCCTATTTGCATCCCACTGCTGGGCACAGGCCTCCTCTCATCACGAGAGGGTTTGGCGGGCCCAGTGCGGATTTTTTTGAAATTGACTAGTTTAGATTCAATTTATATTTATCAAAAAAGTGACTGATGACTGACTGATCGATCAGCGCACAGCCGAAACTACTGGTCGTAGAAGGCTGAAAGTTGGCATTGTAGGCGTTCCTTGGGGATTGTAGAGGAAAACTGAGAGAGGTTTTCCTGAAATTCCTACACAATAAGTAGACATTGTTTGTGCAGTCAGAATGTGAGTGGACGATTTTTCTCAAGGATGTCATCCAGATTCAGATTCAGATATTTATTTTATAAAACAATGTCACAAATAAATTAAAAAGTGTCAATTTACAGGCATTAGATTATGATCGTCATAAAATAAATAAGAGTCATAAATTAAATAATACAATTACATAATAATAATACAATCCATAATAATACTGTATTATAAATGCGAAAGTAACTCTGTCTGTCTGTTACCTCTTCACACGCTTCAACCGCTTGATCGAATTACATGAAATTAGGCATGGACATAGTTGAAATCCCGGGAAAAGACATATGCTACTTTTTATCCCGGTAAAGCGCATACTTAGTTCCCGCGGGAGCGCGATAACCGAATTTCACGCGGGCGAAGTCGCAGGCAGAAGCTAGTCAATTATAAAGTAATATATATTAACAGCTATGTTATAAAAATTAAATTAACTATCGTAACGTCTTAGAACCATGGAAATTTAAACGCATCAGCATAATAATAGATCATCATATCATCATTGTGTAGGTAGGTTTAGCTGTGTACTTCTGTCGTCAGGTTTAGCTGTGTTTGTAACTATTAACTGTCTCGAAATTTTAATTCCTTTTCTATCTATAAGTAGTAGGACTCCTAAGAATTCTAGCCTTGTTTAATCACAGCAAATCACAGCTCAAGTCCATCCAATTCCAGAACATTCCCCTTCAAAATGGGCCGCCCGTTCACGATAGAGGCCGTGATCGACGAGTCGGAGAGCCACTGGGCGGTGGACGGGCAGCATTACTGCAGCTACGCCCATCGGAACCCTTCACCTCTGGTTGCCGAGTGGGTGCAGGTCGTGGGCGTAAGGGACGCCTCGCTCAATGTGCAGAAGACTGAAACGTACCCGATGCTGGCACCCACGCCGTTAGAGGTGAGATGAGAACACAGCCATAATTGGCTATTTCTGCATGGCAACTCCTCGCCGCTGGTTGCCGAGTGGGTGCAAGTCTGGGTGTAAGAGACGCCTCGCTCAGTTTGCAGAAGACTGAAACGTACCCGATGCTGGCACCCACGCCATTAGAGGTGAGATGAGATGAGACGTAAGTAATCATAAAGACAGCTCAATTTATAGGTATAGAAATATCAAAATTTGATATTTCTTTACGTCATGGCCCTCATTCGGGAAATAAAGGGATTTCATAGGGATTCTATGTATAGGTAGGTAAACGTTAATATTACGTCACGGCGTTGAAACTGCACTTTAAGTTGTTTTTTTTTTTCATTATTATTTCAGGTGCCAGTTAGAACTAGTCTAGACGCGCCGCCTTTAGACGACGAGCCGAGCTGGCAGCCGCACTGTATGGCGCTGCTGACCAACGGCATCCCGCCGGGGCATCAGCTGGTTATACAGGGCCGGTACGGATTCTTAATCAAATCAATCATTTATTCAGCAAATTGGCCATATAGGGGCACTTTTACACGTCAGAAATGAATTTACCAGCGCTTCCAAGACCCATTGCTTGAGAAGAAGCTCCACAACAAACTCAGCAGAAGGCTTTTTAGCAAAAATTCCGCATACAAATTAACTTTACATTTGCATTATATATGTATAAAATATATATAAAGGTACGTACTACCTAAAAAAATACATTTAAGGGATGTATAAAGTCCGTAGGAGTAAAGTATTTAGGAGTTTGTATTTTAATGTATCACTGTCTGTGTCTTTTCACCGAGCGGTCTCAGCGGAAGCCAACATATGCTGAGTTGAGTTGAGACCGTTTCGCAACTATCACTTCTTCTCGTCTATTTCTCTTTTTATGTAAACATGTATGTGTGATGTTGCGAATAAATGTTTCTTTCTTTCTTGCTTTCTTTCTTTCCTAGCTTAAACTTAAATCTAAGATCTTAGAGATGTATACACAATCTCCAATGGTCTAAAAAATAATAAAAAAATGATGATAATAATTTTAATGGAG
This sequence comes from Aethes cnicana, assembly GCA_963971205.1. Taxonomy (NCBI): domain Eukaryota; kingdom Metazoa; phylum Arthropoda; class Insecta; order Lepidoptera; family Tortricidae; genus Aethes; species Aethes cnicana. The sequence goes on from CAXARK010000455.1 coordinate 17,338, forward strand.
ATAGCCTCCATTGAGTCTTATACATATATGGTCTTATGAATGAAGATGAATCGCCGCGAATGATTTTGCCGCTACCGGCGCTTGCGTCGTCGTAACGTGTCGCCGAACGTTCGCCGCTGCCGTTGTCGCGCGAAGTCGTGTCCGAGGGGTTATGCCGTTGACGCAGAGACTGTTGTGTAAACCTGTACCTAGTTATCAATCTCGACGTTTCAGGCTCCGGCCGGTGCTGCACTCGTTCACGATCAACCTGATGGACGCGGCGCGCGAGTGGCCGGCGCCCAACGTGCCGCTGCACGTGAACGTGCGCGCGCACGACGAGGCCACCAAGGACCGCCAGCTGGTCGTGCTCAACGCGAGCCTCGGCGGCTGGGGCGACGAGCGCCGGCAGCGGAGCGCCGCGCTAGTGCCCGGCACGCAGGTATGGATGTTACAGTCTGCGGCCAGTGTTGCTCGTGAACGTGCGCGCACGACGAGGCCACCAAGGACCGCCAGCTGGTCGTGCTCAACGCGAGCCTCGGCGGCTGGGGCGACGAGCGCCGGCAGCGGAGCGCCGCGCTAGTGCCCGGCACGCAGGTATGGATGTTACAGTCTGCGGCCAGTGTTGCTCGTGAACGTGCGCGCACGACGAGGCCACCAAGGACCGCCAGCTGGTCGTGCTCAACGCGAGCCTCGGCGGCTGGGGCGACGAGCGCCGGCAGCGGAGCGCCGCGCTAGTGCCCGGCACGCAGGTATGGATGTTACAGTCTGCGGCCAGTGTTGCTCGTGAACGTGCGCGCACGACGAGGCCACCAAGGACCGCCAGCTGGTCGTGCTCAACGCGAGCCTCGGCGGCTGGGGCGACGAGCGCCGGCAGCGGAGCGCCGCGCTAGTGCCCGGCACGCAGGTATGGATGTTACAGTCTGCGGCCAGTGTTGCTCGTGAACGTGCGCGCACGACGAGGCCACCAAGGACCGCCAGCTGGTCGTGCTCAACGCGAGCCTCGGCGGCTGGGGCGACGAGCGCCGGCAGCGTGCCACGAGTTTTCAACACTTGCTCAAGAAGTAAACATTTCGTTATTATTGGCTTTGTTACAATTATCCGGTCTCATACAAATTCAGCACACTGTTCATTAAGATTTTTTTTACCTACTATTTGTAAGAGACACGAATAAATTAATATTATTCGATAACTATTTAGCGTTCGAAACGTAAGTCATTTCCGAACGAGCCTTGCTTTTTACTTTTTGAACGTGATCGTGTTCTTTTTTTAGTAGTAGGACTCTTACAATTTTTTTGAAAAAATAACTAGGTGTTAAAATGACAAACTTTTCGCACTTGTTAGCTATTTTAACAGACCTACTAAAAACCCTGTGATCCAACTCTACGCCAACCTGTGGTTCTATTGTTACTGCAATTAGGTATGACATTTACGTGTCCGGCACGAAACATGCGGCTGCTGGTCTTGGGCGCCGAGCTTCTTTCTTGCCTCTAAAATCGACGACATGGCCCCTTAGGACAGATCTTTCCGTGTCTTGTAGTTTCTGAATTACTCATACTCATGTACCTACCTAGCTTCTACATGCTTATTCTTCCCCAGGGGTGAAGGGGGGGCTAATCGTTTTTGAGGCATTTTGTCTAGAGAGAACTAGCTCCAGCGGGGCTGCCCTCGGTATGTCCATGCCCATACTGAGCCACTTGAATTTTCATGCGAAAAAATTGCTACTCAACCATATGTTTCAATTATCATATGAAGAATCCGAAAGCATAATAAAAGTCAAATAAACACCAATACACACGTACACTGACAAACACACAATCACCCATACAAACGCACACGCACACACACACACACACACACACACACACATACACATAGAAGAACTTACTAGATTACCACTTCCTTTTGTTTTTATCTTTCCTTGTTTTTCTTGCTAATTTTTGGTTTTTGTTACTGAGCAAATAGAAGTCATGTAAGCCGATAACTCTTTTTGTTATCCGTACAATCGCCCCCACGGGACAGGCAACGGCTAGTGTGGGGGCCAGACATATTGTAAAATATTTGTATTTTTTATGGAAATAAAGAATTTGTATTTTTATTTGTAAAAACAAGTAATCAATTGTAATTTTCTCTTTTTCCAGACGACATTCCGCATAGTCCACGGCCCAGGAGAATGGGGCGTGTACGCGGACGGGCGTCTAATAGGGGAGCTCGAACACCGCGCGGCGCCGGCGCTGGCGCGAGTACTGCGCATGCGCGGAGACCTGTACCCTAACCACATATACCTGTGTCCTTCCTCGCAATCACCTACCGTCGAAGACTGCAAAGACGCCACCGACTGCTAGCTGCCGGCATGTAGCTACTAGCTAACCTAGTACACACTACATCAGGTCACGGTGAGTACCGTCTTGAGCGGTGAGCGAAAGTAGAGGAGATTTCTGCGCATGTTTACGACTGAAGGGCCGAAAAGGTGCGCCCAATACAAAGCGCCCGCTACCAATGAGACCTTATTTTCGACTTCTGCACATCGAATGTTCCGCTCAAGTTCCGTACCGAAGCCTATAGTAACTGGTTTTTGGTTACACGTAACGAGCAATAGTTGCTTACAGCTTGCTAGTGAGCATCCAGCTTTAGCTGCGCTCAACTGAGCAAATTAAGTAGAAATGTTGCAGCCACTAGCCACTGCATCGCCCATGGCAGTTACCGATGCTCTTCCTAGCAAATGCTAGCAATTATCTGTTTGGGAAGGAAGGAAATCTCCATCATCAATGATGACTTTTTGAAAAGAATACGTGGTTTCAACGTAACGACTTCGTTGAATTTTCACACTGTGATGAATGAAATAAAGCATAGTATTTAACGTGTACTCGGCCGGCAAATGTTGTCGATGCAACTCTCAAATTTCTCAAATACCTGCAGGAAAGACTAATGAGAATCTTTGAATTGCAAAAGCTTTCTGTTCAGGGTTTTAATATGTAAAGATGGACTGTGATAATGTTGACTGCCTCTTACTGTCTTTTTTACTGAAGACTGTAGAGGCGCTATGGCGTTACAGGTTTACACAACTTAGAAGGCGCGTGGATTAAGCCATAATAGACTCTGCGTCAACGGGATAAGTGCTTCACCGCGCGCCTTCTAAGTTGTGTCGTACTATACCATATTGTGATGAGACGAGGCCCCTCCTCAGCCGGGAGATATACATATGTATAAGCTGTTGTAGTGTGGCGTATAAAGAAAACTCATGGACCTCATGGTGAATGAAATGTGTTATTGTCCATAAATCCATAAAAAACTGTTTTAATTAATTAATATGAACCTGTTTCAAAGTATTCACGTAATTTGTAAATGTATTAATTACATGAAATATTGGAGCTAATTATATTAATTAAGACACATTAAGATAAGCATTTTAATCGACTGAAAGTATCAGAAGTTTTGTATGTTACTGTTTTAGCTTTAATTTATTCGTTACTAATGTTTTTTTTTTTCATGATTTTGTTCTTCATTGTAATGTTTTAGAACCCTTTGAATTTAAGCAAAATTACCTATACTGCTATACGGCCTTACTAGGTAGAATTTAGGGAAAAGTGACCACATATTTTTGAACGCTAACATAATTTTACCTATTAACTATATTTTTTATCTTTAGCTAAAACAATGCATAGTCTTCCACGAGAAATGAAACGTTAAAGGCAAAAAGATCTATACAATTTTCAACCTTCTTACAAGAAGATAAGGTTTAACTGAACACATACTCCATTGTGTGGGCAGATGTTGTAACTTAAATGATTTTTTTTTTAAATAATAAATTAAGTATTCGTTGAATGGAATCTTTAGGTAGCTTTGGCGTGGTGGTGTGAGTTGGGTGAGAGTTTTGAGTAAGGATTATTGAAGTGAAGTGAAAGGCTTTTCAAATACCAAATATGTAAATGTTTTAGACTGTAGGTAAGTAAGTATTATTATGTTCTTTTGAAGTAATTCGCAAATAACTATGATGTTATGATATAGGTCAAAACTTAATTTAAATGACCTGTCGTAAGTTTGTGTCCCAAAGCTCATTTTCTAAGGCCCGGTTCCTATATCCACGAAACGCCTCGTTTTGCCTACGGACGGTTGATTTTTGACATTTGTTCCATAGAGAATCTGTCAAATTTTAACCGTCCGTAGGCAAAACGAGGCGTTTCGTGGATATAGGAACCGGGCCTAAGTGTTTACCTAGATACTCTGCTATCTGCTATTTGAATTATCTTTAAAAAAATGTAAAGTTAAGTAAATTTGTGAAAATCATACCATCAAGTTCATATTTTATGATTTTCAAAGTATTTATTATTTAGTTATACCTATATAACTCTTATAAGCACCGATGTATTTCGTAATAAAATGTGAAAAGCTTGGTTTTATACTTTACTTCCCCCTATTTTTTAAAAAGGCAGTTATATTCGTGTCTCAAACAGATCCCCGCTCAGCTGACTGTCAATTGTGACGTTTCAAACGTCAATATCAGTTAAAGATATTGTGAAGGGTTTTGCAGGGTTTCCTTCAGGACAACAAATAAAAGATCTTGCCTCTTTCACAATCGTTTTATTCTAGTTATTTTTCCTTTCCCGCCAAAACGAGTCTAAACATTAGTTCCAATAAAATCCACTATGGCGCTACTGGCGCTGTCAAAATCATAAAGAGTTTTTATAACAAGCAAATATCAAAATTAAACATAAAAATACATTAACTATTAATTAAATTATTGTAAGAGCTCGTACATTAAATAACGTAATATTTTATATGGCTAAATAAAATCAATGATACATTAAAAGTGTAGTGATAATCGCCTGGTCACGTCAGGTGACTATCGGCCTGGGCGCTGCTGGGAATGCTGTGGTAACACTCGGCCATCCGACATCGGCCGCGCCTCGCGGCTGTTTCTGCCACCAAACTGAAACCAAACAATTGATACGCAGTAGACATTATTTATTACATTCAACAAAATATTTTGAAAATTAACATGTTTATAATTTTACGTTTAGAGAAAAGAAAAATGTACAGTTTGGACCGATTGGATTTTACTCTTTTCATACACTCTGTGGTAATGATCACATGTCAAATCTCTGTGTCATTGGATAGTTCAAGAGAGGTGATGTTTTTTTTTGCACAAGTAGATATGTTGGAGGTAATTTCACATAGATATAAGAACTGCTTATATATTTAAAAACAATAATTTTCCGTACGTTATCTGACTACTGAAGAGCTTCTGGACCGATTTAATTGATTATACTTCTAATATTTTCAGCGAAAGTTTGTATATGTTGTAAGAAGCCGGAGCGTGCAGCTAGTTATAATTATCTTTCCCACAAATTTAGTTTAATTTTATCATGCTCGTAGTCACTTCATAAATTTTTCACTAACTTCTCACTGAGATATGCTCGTAGACACACAGATTTATATTTCAATTTCATTTAGCTCTCACTTAGACATGGTTGTAGACACACAGATTTATATTTCATTTTCATTTAGCTCTCACTTAGACATGCTCGTAGACACACAGATTTATATTTCATTTTCACTTAGTTCTCACTTAGACATGCTCGTAGACACATATATTTATATATATATATTTTTAAGTACTGTAATTTCTGATGCAATAAATAGGTGGCGTAAAGTATTATTTTAGTGTGATACTGACATATTTGTGTATTAATAGTGTTTATTCTGCTTCTTACACAAAGATTAACTGTACTCAGTTTTATTATGTAGAATTTTAGGTTAAATCAATAACAAATTTTGTTTCAAGAGGTGTAACAAAACTTTATTTCTCTTAAGGAATTATTTTTAATACTGGGTAATATTAAATTTCAGAACAAACTTAGTATTAGTATCTACATGACTGTAACAAAGATAGAAATTATGTCCTCGACGTCATATTTATTTCTAAATTAAGTATGTAATGTTACCACACAAATATACAATAGTTAAGACATTAAAAAAAACAAAAAAAATTAAGAATGAAAATCGTGCATTTGCATAATCTTATAAAGTTAAACATTAACGTAGGGTTCTAGCTTTCTAAAAGATCAATTAAGTCGTCACGGTCGACTTCCTGGTCAGAATCCGAACTGTCTGATACAATTGGTTTATAAGGGCGAAGTGTATCGGCTGCTACTACAGCGCTAAATTTTTTGTACCCTTTTACACCTTGTATGCTGTTAATTGTATATCGATCAATAGATTGCTGAGCTTTAGTTATCTTATACGGTCCGGTATAAATGCTACCTAACTTTTTTGTAACACCTGTTGCATGATCACGAGAAATGCCTCCTTTCCATAAGACTAGTTCACCAACTTTGTATTTCCTGCACTTCTTGTGTTTCTTATCATATTGACTTTTCATAACCGTCATGTATTTGTCTATTTTTAATTTAGCGGCTTTTCGTCGTTCTTGTAATTGTATCTTGGGACTAGAATTTGTGCTTTCAATGACACTGTAGGCCGGCAAAAGAGAATTTTTGTGAGCAAACATCAGATTAAAAGGTGTTTCACCAGTGACCGAATGCGGTGTGTTGTTAATACCCCAAATTACATCAACTAACTTTTCATCCCAAGTGCATTCGCTTTCAGCTGTTGTATTAAGACCGTTTGTTATAGTTCGATTCACTCTTTCAACTTGACCATTCGAACGAGGGCAAGCTATAGCGTTTAAAACATGCTTGAATTGTTTTTCTTGAGCAAAAGCTTTGAAATATCGACTCGTAAACGCAACGCCTCGATCTGTAATCACCCTCGCGGGGTTACCAAAAACAGATATTATTTCTTTTAAATTTTTAATAGTTTCTATAGAACTAGTGCCTTTTACTGCTTTGGCAAATACAAATTTCGTGAAAGAGTCAATCACAACGAGTATATAACTATTTCCATTTCTAGTTTTTAAGAATGGTCCCAAATGGTCAGCATGGAGTGTGTGCATAGGTATCTCAATTTTTTGTATTGGATGCAGTTCTCCTTCGGATTTACCGTAGTTACTTTTGGTATAGGCACATATTAAACAAGATTTAACATACTTGCGTATGAATTTTGTCATACCGCTGAACCAGAATTGCGATTTGATAGTTTTCTCACATTTATCAAAGCCTACGTGTCCGATTTGATCGTGATATTTTTGCAAAAGACTCCATTTGGCCAATTTGGGTATCACAAATCTATTACCGTAAAATGTTTTTCGATACAGACAACCATCTTTGATTTCATAATTATTAACTATGTCTGGATTGTCGGTGCCTTCTTTGAGTTGATTTATTATGTTCTGTACGTGTGAGTCTTGAATTTGGAGCGTTGTACGCCAATCTGATTCGTCTATATGAAGTACTGTCGTCATCTCCACTGGATTTCTGCTGAGTGCGTCTACGTGTTTCATACGATCTCCGGCGCGATACTCTATCTCAAGGTCAAAGTCCTGTATAGTGAGCCACCACCGTGCAATACGTGGAATTAAATCTTTCTTACATAGTGTTGTTCTAAGAGCTGCGCAATCCGTAATTACTTTTACAGGAATACCTGTGAGGTAAATACGAAAACGCTTCAAAGATTCTACCACTGCCAATGTTTCCAATTCATAACTATGATAGAACTGTTCCTCGCGACTAGTAACACGACTAAAGTAAGCAACTGGCTTTAAAAATCCATCACATTGATATTGGAGCATGATACCACCCAAACCTTTTTTACTCGCATCAGTGTGCAATTCAGTTTTAGCATGCGGACTATAAATTGCCAATACAGGTCTTTCCGTTAGTATGGTCTTTAACTGTTCGAAAGCTAACTCTTGTTCTGGACCCCATATCCACTCAACGCCTTGCTTTGTCAAATAAGTTAGTGGTTGCGCGATCTCAGCAAAACCTTTCACGTACCTACGAAAATATGAAGCTAATCCTATAAACTGACGAATTTCATGAACGTTTCGAGGTTGTTTATAGCAGGCAACACTATCAATTTTAGCCTTTCCAGGACGAACTGATCCTTCTGTTATCTCATGACCTAAGTAATTCACATTAGTCTGTAAAAATGAACATTTATTGAGATTGAGTCTAAGATTAGCCTTAGACAGAAGTTGTAAAACATGTTCCAGTAAGTCTATCCCTTCCTCAATTGTCACAGATGGAATGGTAACGTCATCTAAATAGACAGCGAGCCTATTTTCAAGTGAACCCAGCGCGCGACGAATCAAACGCGAAAAGACTGCGGGAGCATTGGCCAAGCCAAAAGGCATTTTTAGAAATTCATAATGGCCTGTTGGAATCACAAATGCTGTTTTAGAGATGGATCCCTCCGCCATTCGAACCTGATAATAACCTTGCGCCAAGTCTAGAGTAGTAAAGTAAACTTTGCCTGCAAGTCGATTTATCTGGTCATCGATATGTGGTAATGGATATCGATCTTTGACTGTGCGTGAATTTAAGAGTCGATAATCAATACATAATCGATAATCACCGTCCTTTTTTTTAATTAAAACAACAGGACTAGCGTAATCGGAACTAGACTCTCGGACTATACCAGCTGAAATAAGTTCATTAACCTTTTTTTGAACAATTTCACTCTCTTTATATGATAATCTATATGGCTTACAGTAAACCGGTTTATCTGTTGTGGTTTCTATATGCATTTCGATTAAATCACTGCAACCAAGTTCTTCGGTGCTTTCAGCAAAACAGTGTGCATATTTGTTTAAAACGCAAAATAACTGTGAGCTATACTGGTTGCCTATTTCCCCTAGGTGAACTTTAGATGTATTTATTTTTTTGTTGTGACCATGTAAGGACACAGTAGTTGGGGGCTCATCGAATACTGTCAAAACATCACTTTCTACATACATTTGTCCGCGCGTGATAAGCCGACCTGCTGGCCATTCTATACATGTTTCTCCTAGGTTAATGATATTCATTTGGTAAGGAGTCTTTGTCAACACAGCTTGTGGTATAAAGTAAGAAGTTGTATCTAAAGAGTACATTACTGGATGAGTGACTATTAAATTCCTGTCAACATGATGTTCAGTATAAACAAGTATATCACTACTTGCTCCAGGTAAAAGCATTAAATCGTTTTTCAAGTAAAGGGGTACTTTTGATACACAGTCGCTTGCCTCCAATTGAATATCATCTAGAAAGCTACAAGTATTATTCAAGGTGCACAAAGTAACACTTTTTGCTGTTGTGACAAGACTTACATTTTTGTGATTTATTATGGGTTGTCCTATAATCAAATCTATGTCATTTAAATTCATATTTGTAACCTCAGCACTGCTATCAATATGTAAATCATCGATGTGAAGTTTGAACTGCACTCTACCCAGTGACGCTGTGTACAATCCACCAAAGCCTTTCATAACTACATTGGATGGTGAAACAGTATGTTGTAAATTTTGAGCCATTTCCTCTGTTATGATATTCACTTTACTGCCAGTGTCAATATAACCTACTGCTGTATAATCATCAATAATTACTCTTTTTTTATATAAATCAGATATGATTTCATAAGTAGTAAAATACACTGATTGTACCTGATTTGAGTGTTGAGTAGGTTGAGCAGGATGCGTCGATGGCAGTGCTGGATATGAAGGCAGCTGACGCGATGACGGGCCCGGAGCATACCAGCATGTTGCAGATGAATGTCCCAGTCGTCGACAGATTGAGCAGCGAGCGGAGCGGCAATCTTGAGCTTCATGACCAGGTCTTCGACAATTGTAGCATATTCTGGGTGGTCCTCCTCGTGCCTCCTGTACTTTTCCTCGACGCCAGACTGAATTATTCTCCACAAATGTAGCTTGAACCTTTTTGAAATTGTCAAGTGATGACAAGAAACCAAAATACAAATCTTCGGGTGATTCACAACTAAAAGCCATAGCATTTGCTTGAATTTCTATGGGTAGCCCACGAATAAGGCATGAAGAAGCGGAGTCTCCTTCTATATTACATTTCTTCAGTAGGGACATCTTGTCATGGAAATACTTAGTCATTGTTTCATTATCACTCTTTTTACGAGCAAGCATTTCCTCTAGTCTATCTACAAAATCAGATGATCTTGGAAACGCCTTCATTAACTTCTCTTTCCACAAATTCCAGGAAGCTGTGTAATCATCAAGATCATCATACCATTCCCGAGCGGCGCCGCGCAATCTGATTTGCATAACAAAGATACGATCGCGTTCATCCCAATCATATAAATCTCCAAGTTGATCAATCTTATGCAGCCAACCTTTAACATTCGTCGTTTTAATGCCTGGATCGAATTTGGGTATAATCTCTGCATCAAGATGTGTACGACGCCGGCTCTTCGGCTTCGTGGGAGCATCTTCATGGAGTGCAGGAACAACTTCAATTTTTCCGTCCTCATCATCAGTATCTGGGTTGGATTTTCTTTTGCCTAAGCCACAATAGTATGGGCCGAGCATCGTAGGTCCACCACTTCTGAAATGTGAAGGGTTTTGCAGGGTTTCCTTCAGGACAACAAATAAAAGATCTTGCCTCTTTCACAATCGTTTTATTCTAGTTATTTTTCCTTTCCCGCCAAAACGAGTCTAAACATTAGTTCCAATAAAATCCACTATGGCGCTACTGGCGCTGTCAAAATCATAAAGAGTTTTTATAACAAGCAAATATCAAAATTAAACATAAAAATACATTAACTATTAATTAAATTATTGTAAGAGCTCGTACATTAAATAACGTAATATTTTATATGGCTAAATAAAATCAATGATACATTAAAAGTGTAGTGATAATCGCCTGGTCACGTCAGGTGACTATCGGCCTGGGCGCTGCTGGGAATGCTGTGGTAACAATATTTTTACGACACGTTTCTTTTATCGCAAGGTGAATACAGATTTGTATTTTCTTCTATTACAATTACCTATAAAAATATAAGCTCCTTGAAAATTAAAACGGTCTGTGAAAAATATGAAATAATTATTTAAAATCATTTTTTAGAATGGTTTTGACTTTTCAGTCAAATCTACCATATTCTATTGCGATGGCGAAAAACTAGCGTGAAATGTATCGAATTGTGGAAATAGAGGACGTTCCGACTGTAGTTTTCGATTTATTTACCAGGGATTCGAATTGAATAGAAAACGTGTAAAGCAAATAATATTCCTGAATATTTCAAGTCATAACTAGATTTCATGAAAACTGGTTACAGTTACCATTCATGACTTAACATAATTTCAATTAGGGGAGTCGGCAGCAACGCCAAATAGCCGGGTAGCCGATACACATCTGATACTGCGTTTACATACACGCGCCCGGGCTCGTAAACGTGCCCGGGCGCGTGTATGTAAACGCAGTATAAACACACCATGAGATACTAGTTTGACCTTCTCAAGGTGACCGTACCGTGGTTGGCGCGGTCGCGCTCAGTAGTCAGTCGGGAGTTGTCGCGTCTCGGGCGCGGGTCTATTTCGTGTCGTTGAAGGTTACTAAGTCAAGATGAGCGTGCAGTCGGATTCGGAAAAGCGTAAGCAGATTTCCGTACGGGGGATCGTGGCTGTGGAAAATGTCACGGAGGTGAAGAAGGCGTTTAACCGTCACGTCCATTACACGCTGGTGAAGGACCGCAATGTGGCGACTCCGCGGGACTACTACTTCGCGCTGGCGCACACCGTCCGCGACCACCTCGTCTCCCGCTGGATCCGGACGCAGCAATATTACTATGAAAAAGACCCGAAGGTAAGTACTTCTAATTGCGCTTCATAACGCCTTGTTTACCGGCTAAATATACAAATTTGTTTTCATCAATTGGAAGAGGTCATTGCCAATCGAATGAATACCTACCCTCTTTTTAAATTATTAAAATTTGAATTTAAGTTGAATCTTAACTGCCATTGTTAATTTGATTAATTTTAGATTGTACTTTTGTTGATTTACTTTACATAGTAGTTTATGTCTTTTCTGACTTGTTTAATGATACTCAAAGACTTACTTGAAACTTATGCTGCAAGTCCAATTAACATTTTTACATTGGAACTGTGAAAGATGGCATTGTCTGAATATGATAAAAACAGTTTTTTTTTGTCACTATCGAATACGGCATTTGTAATTGCAGAACACCATCAAGACTACTGTTGAGAAAGGCTACCATCCAAATCTTGCCTCAGCCTCTGTTCCCCGCCAAAAAAAATTAACTTTCACCATACATGTATTAATTTTATTAATTTTACCAGCGTGTATACTACCTCTCTCTGGAGTACTACATGGGCCGCTCACTGCAAAACACCATGATCAACCTGGGCATCCAGGGGACCGTGGACGAGGCCCTGTACCAGCTCGGCCTGGACATCGAGGAGTTGGAGGAGCTGGAGGAAGATGCGGGTCTTGGTAACGGAGGCCTCGGCAGACTTGCCGCTTGCTTCGTGGACTCCATGGCTACCCTCGGCCTGGCTGCTTATGGTTATGGTAAGTTGCTAAGTTACTTGTTCTTAGTATAGGTAGGTATATCCAAGACTTTTTCTACAGGTTTATAAAACACTATCTTCTGCCCGCGACTTTGCCCGCGTGGAATCCGGTTATCTCGTTCCCGCGGGAACTATGCGTTTTTCCGGGATAAAAAGTAGCCTATTTCCTTTCCCGGGACCCCAACTGTCTCCATGCCAAATGTCATCTCAATCGGTCCAGCGGTTGAAGCGTGAAGAGGTAACAGACAGACAGAGTTACTTTCGCATTTATAATATTAGCATGGATATGGATTCTCATGTGCTAAATTTTTTAACCAAATTTTTTGTTATCACTAACACTTGTAGTTCAAATCTGCACATGAGCAGTTTGTAAATACCGCTCATGCAAAACAAATTGCAAGAGATTTCGCGCCCATATATAGGGCACTGATGATGCTGATGATTTTTCGTTGTCCTGAACAACCTTAAAAAACATACGGCATTTACAAACTGCCCATGCACTGGATTGAACTATCACTGACAATATATGGGTAAGCATGCAAATATACCAGCATGGTTTATCGAGGTAAGGACTTCGCTGGATAAAACCATTTGTATATCCAAAATGAAATTAATCCAAGACATTTTGATTAATCATATATTAGGTGTCTTTTAGAGCAATTAAGGATTGTACATCTTAGAAATACGAGTAGACCTTTTAACTTAAGATTGGTCAATTACCTACCACGACAGCCTATTTGCGTCCCACTGCTGGGCACAGGCCTCCCATCATCATGATAGGGTTTGGGCTATAGTCTCCACGCGGGCCCAGTGCGGATCGGGGACTTCACACACATCTTTGAATGCGGATTCGGACGAATGCAGATGCGTGCAGTTTTCCTCACGATGTTTCCTTCACTGTAAAGCTCATGGTAAATTCAAATTGAATTTTGCACGTAAGTAAACTTAGAGGTGCGAGCCGGAATCGAACCCCGGACCCTCGGTATGAGAGGCGGTAGGTCGAACCACTAGGCCACCACGCCTTTTTTTAATTACCTAATATGCTCTTAAGAAAGACGCACTGGCAAGTGGCAACCAACATTCTTTAACTTTCTTTTTAAGGCGCGTGCTAAGGTGAAGTACCACATTTTAGTCGCTTTTAAAGGCCTAAAACTAAAAATTGGCCCAAGATATAGGTCTCGAAAATATATATATGAATTGATGTCCTCTTTAATCTGAGCTGCGGAAATTGCGATACGTCCAGGTCGTCCTTGCAAAAAAAATAATCAAGTAAGGCATTTTCAACCTTTTAAATCGCTACTGCTCAATATCTAGACCATGATTTTACACGGGCTGTCCAGAAAATGAAACCTTATCCAGTTTTTCATAATCTGAGCTGTGGATATTGTAAAATAATGAATACTTTGGTCAAAAACCGTAAATAACTACCATTTCCGTCATAAAACTTGCGGTGGGTACGTGCGCGGACAATGCTTGTATACGTACCCACCGCAACTTTTGAAGAGCATATATTCTCAAATGTATTTTTTCGAGACCTATATTTCGGCCTAATTTTTAGTTTTATATCTTTGAACGTGCCCAAATTGGGTTTTTCACCTTACTACGCACCTTAAATCAAATTTCATCAAAAACTTCAGCACATTGTCTACGCTAAGATAGCCGCAGAAATAGTTGACATTCAGGAGTATAAAGTAATTGACGCGGTTGACAACCCGCCGCCTGGCGCCTCGCCAATTGAGGGCTGAATAGGCCGGGGAACATCTGTAGACGTTTGTTGTAGGTTCACGCTTTAGGAAGTTGTCTGAATTAGAATGGGATGAACTTTGACACCTTCCATGCTAAACGTAAGCGAGTCAGTTCATCTGGCTAAACTAAAACGCGAAAAATGCTGGACCGATTTGGCAGGTTCTTTTGTTTGTTTCATACACTTTGATTCAGGAATGCCGTGATGATACGAAGTTGTCGAACTTCGTATCATCACGGCATTCCTAGCCTGACAAGACCTAAATTGGCTTTCTTTAAACAGTATTTACGAAAACTATTTGATTTTGTAAGGCGAGTA
>CAXARK010000456.1:0-15506 GCA_963971205.1 Aethes cnicana
ACCTGAAATTGAGAAAAATACATGTCATTATTGACGTCGACTAAGTAATAGATAAGTATTCGTAATGGCTTTAGTCGAGTGCAGCGCGATGGATTGCTTATTGTTTATTGCACTATTCTATTCCGAGGCGAGTTCGTTTCGAAACCGGCGCTCTGCCTAACAAACTGGAAACTTCCGTGCGGTTGTCGCTGGGCGAGAATGAGAAGCCTGTTTACCTATTGGCGACTAGAATAGCGGTGCCGACGTACCTACGTGCTCGTCGAGCTAGTTAGCTAGTTCAACCGGTTCTGTAGGTACGTACATAATTAATTATCATGTTTCGGACCGAATTCGACGGTAAAACATTACAAAGCACTTCACATCAATTCATACGCAGTGAATGTATAGAGATAATGACGAATGACGTGCATAATTTACAGTTTGATTTCGATTCCATCCACGGAGGAAAGCCGTATCTCTAGAATATTCAGCGTATAAACAAATTATGGATGTGAGCGGTTCAAAGCCCGAGGGGGCGGCGCCGCGGGCGGCGGCGTGTTGTGGCGCGGCCGCCGCGGTCCACAACAGGTTTCTCTTTCTACTATCGAGTGCGCCGGGTAGCGCCCGTTAGAAAGCGTGCGGAGAGCACCGACTCACCCGATCAATGTGCGAGAGTCGTGCGGGAACGCTCCTCGCGCCGGCGGCTGCGGAGCCTTGCGTTCACTACACAGTGGCACACACTGACGAGGATGAACCTAAATCGGCTCGTACACTTCACTGACAAGTAAACGGCACTCACGATCGCTTTTCGAGAGAACGCTGCACGGTCGGCGGTCGTTAGCGTTGCCGGTCGGAGCTGCGCACCGCGGGCGAACGTGTGAAACGGCGGCCGCGTACTAGAAAACATGTAGCACTGGTTGGCTTCGGTCGGGCGCGCTCGGGCGGGCTCGGGCGCGCTCGGGCCCGCTCGGCTCAATGAGAGTAATTACGCTCGCGTGACGTCACGGCAGACGGCGCAGCTCCCTCGCGCCGCCCCTACCACGGCGGGGAAACCGATCCATGCACATCGAACAACAGCTGACCCTACGACGTCGTCCCGCACTTTGCTTACTCGTATTTATAAATCGAATGTATTGGAATGCTATTTATTAATACTGTAATACAAGCACAGTTTACTTAAACACTGTCATTACATTACTGATGATCGTATTACCGCGTCATTACCTAATGATTTAATATCTATTCGAATATTGTAATGTGATCGTTGGCGGTTGCAAGAATGCGGCGTCGATCGCTTTGGTCGAGAGACTCCTATCCGGTTTGGTTTGTGACCGGCGCGGGGCCACGGTCGCGGCATGTCACCTAAATAGGTGGGTAGTAAATACTAAATACGCACAAACGCTCGATTTTATTTTCTCTCTAATGAATGAAACTATTCGTCTATTATTATAACAAGAAGATTGATACGATTTTATTTCGGAACGTAAATATGTGACCGATGAGTAAGGCATAATATAATTTAATATGGATAGTTTCTATTCAATTTGCCCGAATCACTGCGTAGAAAAATGCTGATTGACAAGTTCATTTAAAAGTCAGTCGCCGCGCCATTCGACAAAACAAAATCAAACCACTTGTTTAATTTACTTTAGTTGCAAAACACGTTGGAAAACATGTGCAATGTGACGAAACATATCTTAAATTAGACGCAATTCATCAAGCCAATGAAGTCCCTGCTAATTAAATTGTTTCAAGGGAAAACAGCGAAAGTTAAGTATTTACAATGCGTTTTAAAATCATTAACTAATTGTCTTTAACCGAGTTAGAGATGAAAGTTCTCGAATGGCGTCCGCGCACCGGAAGACGAGCTGACAGCAGGCCTCCAACAAGATGGGAGCGATGACCTGGTGAAGGTCGCGGGAAGTCGGTGGATGCGAGCGGCACAGGACCGGTCGAAGTGGCGAGCCTTGGGGGAGGCCTATGACCAGCTGTGGACGCCTATCGGCTGATATAATGAGCTATTCTTGCATTTTAGAGAGGAAAGGTGCATTCGCAACCAAAGCCTGCAGAGTGCAGGACTTTTCAGAAGTCGAACCTAACATTTATTTAACTGTTATTCAGGTAATTGCTACTCTGCCCTCACACTGCATTTACGTACCAATCTATACTAGTCTATCAGACTTGGTCGGCATAAAATAGTAAAACACTTCTTTTCGTAACTTTGCCTTTTAGGCATGTATGGTTTTAGGGGGGGGCAGATCTCGCATCGCGCCTGGCCATATAGGTACGCCGGTTTTTAGATAGATTGCCGGGCCACCGCGGATGTCCTGCGTGGCCTGATGTTGATGTTACTGCTACACACTATGCATAAGCGCACGTAAGCCTGGTTGCTGCCATCTAACGGTCTTGCCGGTTTAGTTCCATCGCCGACACTTTCCGCTCGTCTGAATCAAGACATTGATATGTGTATCATCGGTTCGTAATTATTTATACAAACAAATGTCAGGGGCTTAATCACACACGCGACAAGTCATAACAAATGATGACTGCATTTTTTAATACTGAAGAATATTCATAATCCTCAGGTGACGTGACAAAGCATTTCCTCGCGAATTTTTCCATTACGTACTAGCTAGACAGATATTATAATTATTACCTTGATATCAGCGACCAATTCGGTCCAGCGTAATAGGCAACTTAATCATTAAAATATGTAACCTCTGCCCCTATTCCGTTCCACAAACAGGAGATGAGTCACTTCGATCCATGATTCAACCACGACTTGTTCCGCGGTTTTTGCCAAGATACAGTTAGTAGTCGAGCCGAGTACGTAACAAAGTGTACACAAATAAATGCGTGTCATTTCATCTTCGCTATCTCCTATCTCGTCTTTTCTGTGTTGCCAAATGAAATGGCGTTTAAATAAAATAATTATCGTATTCAAGTTTTTTTTGCTATCCGGCTCTGTTGAGTGTAATTTTGGATCTGTCTTTGATTTACGCCGGACACCGTTCATGTGGATCTGGTCACTTACGGCCACATTCCTTATAAGGCCAAGTATTATGAACGGCCACTTCCCCAATGGGCCACTTCCTTTAATGGCCACTTAAAAACAATATTCCCCGAAAGGCCACAATCCGCTAAAGGCCTTTTCCTCTTATGACCACTTCCTCAAACGACCTTTTCCTGTTATGGTCACATCCTCAAACAAGATATATTATTAACTAAGTATAAAAATGCCGATATAAAATAGGAATGTGACTGGGTCGACGGGTCCCCGCTACGCGGGGCCCCTATTTCTTTGTAGTTTGCCCTTCGGGCATATATAGATAACTAACGAACCTAACCTACTTCACACCTTTGACCTATTATATTACATTTTACATATATGACTATAAGACCCTGGCAACTAGTGAAACTGGCGAATATAGAAACCGATTATCTAGGGGAAATGACCATTTGACCAAACTGACGAATAATTAAATTAGCACATAAGGAAACTAGTAAATTTACGAAACTGAAGCCTAGCAAAACTGGCGAAAGAGTAAACTGAAGGTTTAGGAAAATGACCCACTAGCAAAATTGACAACCCAGTGAAAATGACCAGAAGTTAAACTGTTGAATCAGCAAAATTGACGAATTAGGAAAGTGACCGGTGATACGCTAATTCGGCTCCGGCTCTCCGTCTTATGGTCTTTCGGGGAATCGGCTGAACTAGGAATTTGCACAGTGGTCTTTCGGGGAAATGGCCTTAGTAGGAATCTGTATTGTGGTCCTTTGGGGAAATGGCCGTAATAGGAAAAGACCGAACAGGGATATGGCCGATGTAAGAATTTCCACGATGGCCGTAGAAGGAAGTGGCCGTAGGTGACCGGATCCTACAAGGCATTTACCTACGTTAACGGGGACAAGAAAAACGTGACAGTATTTTACTTACAGAATCAGCTATCGATTCTAAGCATGATTTTTTCAAGTTTTTTTTTGAGCTGGTAAAAAAAATGGGGTTCAGGTATTGCTCACACCATCGATCCCATACTTTTTTTTTTACAGTCTGGAAAAAAAACAAAACTAAAAAACATGCTTAGAATCGATAGCTGATTCTGTGGGTAAAATATCGCCACAACGTTTTGCTCGACCCTATATCCAATACAAAATATGTAACTGATAATAAGCTCAATAAATTTATTCTTATTCTTATTCTTATTCTTATATAGGTACCTAAGCGCCTAATTAAGTCTAAAAACGCCTATTGTCAAGGAAAATCCAAGACTGAAGTTTTTTCTTATTGAAAGTGCCTTCATAGTCGAGGACAGACAAAATAAACTCATCGACAACTGCTGTTTGCGTTTAAAGATGCTAGGAAATAGATGGATTATTTCATCTATTTCCTAGCATCCACGCTATAATATCTCACCTATTATCCATTCGTGCCGTGCCGTGGTGGTCTAGTGGTTCGACCTACCGCCTCTCGTGCAAAGGGTCGGGGGTTCGATTCCGGCTCGCACCTCTAAGTTTACTTATGTGCGAAATTCAATTTGAATTAACCACTGTGCTCTTCGGTGAAGGAAAACATCGTGAGGAAACCTGCACGCATCTGCGAATTAATTCAAAGATGTGTGTGAAGTTCCCAATCCGCACTGGGCCCGCGTGGGGACTATAGCCCAAACCCTCTCGTGATGAGAGGAGGCCTGTGCCCAGCAGTGGGACGCAAATAGGCTGTAGTAGTAGTAGTAGTAGTATCCATTCGTGGGCACGAAAGGGACACTGTCCCAGATGCCCCAGATACCCGCGCTTATCGTCGGCCATGTTTATATTTACGATGCAACCTACGTAGGTTCAACGGTTTAATGTATGTTGACGAGCGCAGAGGACATTCCGCTATTTTTAGAATTGATACGAAGCGTTAAATTAAAATATTCTTCAGAAGTGACGATTTTATTCTCGTTCTTTACAAGTTGCAGCCAGGGTATCCATCCACTGACTTAAAGTCACTTAGCTTGTAGTCGGCATAGAGAATTCATGAAAACTTCTTGATGATAAGACGAGGAACAAACATGAAACATGGTTCTCCAACCATCTTTATGTGAAAAAAAAAGCAAGAAGTAGATGAACTGAACAGCAGCGGTGGACTAATCAACGGGTCAAGGCGGGGCGGCCATCGACATCGCCTTTAATAAATGCGGTTAAATCCAACAAAGATACTGCTCTTTCTACTGCACTATTACACACACACAAGTTTATGTCGTGCACAAAGCATTCATTCATACCTTGCGCGTACCCCAATTGTATGGAAAATGATAAAGTTGTAGTTGGTATGGCGTGGACAACTGGTGTAAAATCTCAATTGCTTGAAATTCAAAGTTACGAAGATCAGCAGGAAACTTCCCACAAGGAAAACGTGTTTCAAGGTAAACAAAATATACCTTGTAAAAACTTCAGATATAAATAGTATATGCACTTGACAAGGATAATGATTAAGTTTTAATTTTTTCCCAGTCCAAGGAAATATTTTCTGAAAAATCCGTATATCATTGTTATGTTGTTCCTAAATTGCCACTTGACTATTATTTTCAAAACAAACCGTCGACTCAAGTAAACGCTGACGTCAACTTCCAACCGCGTCATTTAGATGAGGTTGATGTACTTACTATTCTTTTTTTCGATGACGTCTGTACATAATTATTTATTAACGTGTGCTTATTATGTTTTACAACAACATCGTATCAAGGGGTTTCATTCAGAAAATTCAAAGCCTAAAAGCCTGGCTGAGTTGGAAATCATTGGAGCTATATTATTAATACATACCGACCTGGAAGTTTCATCATCTGCGAATGTGTTTGCGTCGCGGCTGAGTGAGCACGGGTGTCGCGTGTCGCGCCCTCCGGTCGGTAACTCGGTAGGCTAGGTATCCGCGACATAATGTAGGCAGGAGTACCTACATTATGTCGCGGATAGCCTACCCGACCTTTGCAACAAAATGACAGCGTTTAGCCAATACAAACAATATGAACAACTTTTGCCTCAGAATAATGTCCTCCTTTGTGAATGCTTGATGTTTGAAGGGCGTTTTATTATTTAAGAACGAGTAGACAGCGAAGTGCACCCACGCCATGGCGAGGGCTCAAAATAGCCCGCCTGAGTTTTAATAAAGTATGATTGCCTATATCTACGCTTACGGGCAGCCGTTTAATGTTAACACAATTCATTGAAATTCTGGTATTGTCACGCCACTCGTAGATAACGCATTTCGAGTAGATAACGATTGATAAAAAGTAAAAACGCTTCAGTAATCTCCTAGTAGGTATTTAGGTTTTTTGGCGGGGTTTGCAGTGACAAACGAGACAAGCGGCATCGTAAATAGAGCGGCGTAGGGCCGGCGGGCGATCACTCGGTCTATTCTCGGCTTCGACAATGCGCCCCCCGAGACGCCGGCGTCCCTTTGACGCGCGTCATCCGTACGATGGTTCAGACGGTGGACCTTGTGCTATACTGCCGTACCGGATTAGCAGTTCAATGTTGACACAAGCAATTTTTTTTTCGACAAAGCGAACGCAAATGTCAAGTGACTTAGGACTGCTACAGCTTCAGTCCTTAGGCCAATGACATGGCAGGTGTCCAATGCTGCCACAGTATCTGGAAGCCCATGTACTCACTTATCCTATTATTACACATTATTAAAAGATTAACGTCAACAGATTACGTTTAATTACGATTACGGTTTATTTATTTAAACTTCATTTCACATACAAAATGTATACAATTGGCGGACTTATTGCCTAAAGGCATTCTCTACCAGTCAACTATTTAATTACGATGTGCAAATTTTTTTCCAGCGAGATACGGTTTATGTGTTTTTAAAAAGAGACAAATGTACCATGCGTCAGCAATTTACTAATGTTTCCAGTGAAATTGTCAATGGGCTGAGGTGATTACGTGGTATCAGGCGACCCGCATGAACGTTCGTTGACTATAGAGATGAACAAAATGAGAATAGTATTTATGAGCCGCCTCTTAGACCTTGATCTGTGTGTGTATAGGCAGCCTTTTAATTCTTATTTGGATTTATGTGTGGTAGGGGCCCGTGCTCTTGGATGGCTATCACCTATCGGTAAGCAGTGTCGATGTGTCCCGATGTTAAAAACCGGATGTCACTCCCTTTGACAACAACACATTGATGATGCCTTTGGTGTAGCAAAATGACCACTTCCTGTTTGTGTCTTCTGCTTGTTTATGCGGATTAGTTCGGCAATGGCCAACTCCCCGAACGACCACCGGTCAAATTCCTTGTTCGTCCATGAATTGAATTCAATTGTCTAAGTGGCCTTTTCACTGAAATGGCCACCGTCCAGCCGAGCTAATCCGCTTGTGCAACTTTCTTTATTGATAAAAGTAAAATGTAAATATTATGGGATGGTTTAGTAATACCCCGCCGCCTGCCAAAACCAACAGGCCTGATTGTGTGCCCGTGCGCAGGTGTACGCGTCGCCCAGCCGCCGCAAGATGGACACCAAGGGCGAGGGCGAAGAGATCACCTACCCCCACATCTGCTTCATGGTCGACAACTTCGACGAGGTCAGTCCCGCCGCAGTGTAACACGAGAACTGGCAGCTTGCTCCCTACTTACACTTACGTACAGTTTTACACTACTTGGAACGCGCGTGGAATAAGCAATAAAAGACTACGTCAAAGGCTTAAGTGCCTCGTCGCGCGCCTTCTAAGTTGTGTCGAGCTATACATACGACGCAGGGATTCATTTTGCTATTGTTGCAAATGCAGTTACATGCTGAGTTAGGGTCATTTCGTGACTATGTAGAACCACACGCACTATCTTTTTTCTCTTCCGTTTTTTATAATGTACTAGCTTCTGCCTGCATGGAATTCGGTGGAACTATGTAATTTTCTGGGATAAAAAGTAGTCTATGTTAATCCGTGGGACTCCAACTACTTGCATCCAAATTACATCTAAATCGGTCCAGCGGTTGATGCGTGTAGAGGTAACAGACAGACAAAGTTACTTTCGCATTTATAATATTAGTACGGATTACTTATTATTTTTTATGTCCTGTGTTCTGTACCGAATGAATGTTTCTTCTCCTTCATAAATAATTTCTTCAGCAAATTGGCCAAAAACAGGCACTTTTACACGTTACAGTGACGTAGGTATCTTTGGTGCAAGTATTTTTTAATGGATTTTGTAATACATTTGGCTGCGCTGCGCATAACATATTCATTCACACAGCACGCACAGCATTCCGTGACCCGGCAAGTCGAGTAAAAAAAGCCACGGAAATACCATATTTTTCTCGAAGTCATGACAATAACACAGGTTGCGTAAAAACAAGATTTGTTCGGCGTTTCTTTTGATCTTTATTCTGTGGCTATAGTGAGCATCTGCGCCTTCATGTTGGATAAATAAGAAGAAAAGAGAACTAAGTTAATACATGATAGTAGTTTATGTAACTGCTATATAATAAAGGTCCTTAAAACACGAGTGGGCTTTTATGAAGGCGAGTTTCATAATAATATCGCACGAGTGTTTTAAGGTCTAATTATGTACCAGTTCATAGAGGGTTCATGATATGAGTGTAGATAAATGTATATAATTTTACACAGCGATATAAGTATACTTACCTATACATAGACTTGTAATTGTGGCCCTAATAGAGGGAGGTTATGCACGGGTTTTCACCACACCATTGAGCTTCAGAGTACGTTGTGTTATAGCTGGACATTAGCAGGATTATCTCTAAAATAAACAGTTTTGCGCGATTGCCTCCTACCTATCTTGAAACGACAATTACTTGCAGAATCATAAACACTGTCCGCCCCTGCACTTCACAAAATGCACCTTACTGAACAGGCTATAGAGTTGCATCTCATGCATCCC
Organism: Aethes cnicana; assembly: GCA_963971205.1. Classification (NCBI taxonomy): domain Eukaryota; kingdom Metazoa; phylum Arthropoda; class Insecta; order Lepidoptera; family Tortricidae; genus Aethes; species Aethes cnicana. The sequence continues at coordinate 8,867 of CAXARK010000456.1, forward strand.
GGGCTGTCCTTGGTAAGACACTCGAGTCATGTGATTGTTTTATTTTTAATTGCTGTAATTACTTTTGTAAGGAGGTTTAAATGAGGTACTGATAGCGCTGAAACGACAATGAATTACGGGTTTTCCATGCATATCATTAGGTATTCTAGCAAGTCAATTTGAGACGAGAAGTTTCAGTAGCTACGTCTGTGGTGTATTTATGTAGTTATACTAGGACTAGGTACCTAGGTAACCTACGTTATTGGATAAGTTCTCGAATCATTTCACAAAGGCAATGCTATCCTAACGGGATGGGCTCACTATTTAGATTGTTATTAGAAATATTTCTCTCGAAGTTAAGTGTGCTATCGCGTGAATAAATCATTAGTTCCTTCGTATCAGCAAGGTCGACGGACTTTATGGCGTGCATAATCGTGCACAGTTTATTGGAGAATCTTAAGTAGAACATTTTAATAAAAAAAGCTGTCTTGGCGTTTTATCTACATTCAAAACGTATCATTCAAAATATCAATTTTGAGGAAAGAAAAGTGAAATAGTAAAAAAAACCGGCCAAGTGCGTGTCGGGCCACGCGCAAATTATAGGGTTCCGAAGTTTAGGATGCCCACAGTAGGTACCTTTCTAAGACTTATTAGCATCTAACTAGCCTGTGGTATGACGTGCCCGTCCGACGCCCCTGCCGCTCGAGAAAAATCATCATTATAAGTTGGTCGACTATTACTCGTAACTTTGTACAGCCTACTTAGCTCTGATAGTTTTCCTTTCAACTACGTTATATATGCCACAACCGTGATTTTTTTCAGCCATCCAAATACCATCATTTAGCTGGCAGGGGGGGGGGGGGACACGTGACTCTAACAAATAATAGCACTTTAAAGCTTAATATTTCACAAACGCATCACTTAATCAAAAAATGGTTTTAACAAACCCACAATATTTTTTTAAGACCTATTCAACGATATGCCGCACCCTGGGGTACGCAAGAAAAAAAAATTACATCCCCACTTTACGAGTAGGGGAGGTACCCTATAAAAAAATATATTTCAAAATTTTATTGTACCACTTTGTCAGCGTAACTAATATGCATATTCATGCCAAATTACAGCTCTCTAGACCTAAGCATCTCCCAGCAATAGTGCGGACAGACGGACGGACATGGCGAAACTATAAGGGTTCCTTGTGGACTTCGGAACCCTAAAAATGCAGTTCTGTCATGATTTCGTCAAAATTCATTTGACATGACATGACATTATCCACAATTTTAATTTTGACTATCTATTACTTAGTGTTGAATTTTAACTAAGTATCTAGACTTAGTTAAAATTCAAGAATAAAAAAAATAGTAGGTGATGTACTAGGTATGTGGGTAAATATATAAAGGTACCTTTATATATTTACCACACCTTTATCACATGAGGAAAGCTTCATCAGTGCATACATATACAGTATATGATATACTGAGACATACTGTGACTGAGACAGGTTCTGTCGACAGCAGACGCGAAGCATTATTTACGCCTAATTGGCGACTCCATGCAAACGACGGTGCGGCTAATGCTAAACAAATGGAGGCGCATTGTGTTTGTGCCTGTCTGTAAACTGTAAACTGTACCGCGGTCGCACGGTATAGCATTATTACTTGACACTGTTAATATGGCGCGTGGATTGCAATAATAGACTCTTTCACACCGGTATACGTGCTATGCCATGCGCCATTGTAATTCTGTACGCTTTGCCTTGGATGATCGAGATGATGCTCGTCATTTCTTGCCTTACCCTATTGTGTCAGAGCTATAATTCATTTTGTCATTTGAAAAGAAATAAAACGCTGGGACTCTATTGATTGAAGTCTGTTAACAAATTTTGATATGCGCGATTGCGAGTCTAAACAATTTGATGATACCTACTTGGCAATTACCTATAGGTACCTACTATCAAACGATAAACTTTATATAACTTAAGGGATGGAGTTGGAAAGAGCGCTGTTTTAATTGATGCAAGATATGTATACATATTTACTTCACACACTCGGTGCATATGGTATGCAGCATACCGATTTATTGTTTACCGCCCGGCCCCATGCAACATGTCTGCTTAATGAAACGATTTAGGGCCGGTTCCTATATCCACGTAACGCCTCGTTTTGCCTACGGACGGTTAAAATTTGACAGATTCTCTATGGAACAAATGTCAAAAATCAACCGTCCGTAGGCAAAACGAGGCGTTTCGTGGATATAGGAACCGGGCCATAGTCGATTGTTGTGAGGCACCGCTCAACCCACTCTGAACAACTTCGATCTGGATAAATACATAGTATAGGCTAGGTATAATTAGTTAAACTACCCACGTTCGGTAACGTCACAGGTCGACCCGCAGCTCAATCACGTTCGCCAATTAGTTTGGCGAATTCAAGCCAATGGCGCTTGATTCCGGTGAATCAAGTGCCTTTTTTGTAGCGATCACGTCTGCCACTTAGTTTGAAATTAATTGTCATTTTCCTATACGAAATTGAACCTTATTTGGTAAGCAGTGTGGTTCAATCTCGTATAAAGGTTAATTGAATGACTGAATGATATTTTCTGATATTTCGGTCTTTCAAACCAATACCTACTGTCAAATGAGTCAGTTTGACGTTCCAAGCTAATGGCGAGTTGATTCATGCATAGTTGACGGACTCCTGGTCGTTAAATATGGCCGCCGAGCTGTCATTCCATACAGAAATGTCATTTTATCCCATAGTAAAATATTTAACGTTAACGTTAACTTTAGTGGACGATTTGAATCAACTCAGTTCGTAATTGGTTTGAAATGTCAATGTCAAATGAAAAGCCGAAATATCGGAAAATATCATCGCCATTTTATGAATATTGTGCTGTGTGTTGTGTTTCTTCTGTACAGAAGAAAGTTATTAACCGACCGACCCTCGCAGAAGAGAAACATCCAAATAGAAGATTTGTCTTCATTTGCCACCGAAAAAATATGAGCTCAAGATGTGGCCGCCGACTTTTATCGTGTCGTAAAATGATTTTGTGGTAAACGCCAGCCAATGTGTACTTAATTTCAATACCTAGCTGCATTTCAAAGGTGGGTGTTATTTGTTTTTCTATAGTTATAACAAATTTCACATTTTGTTTTTGTACATAACCTAAGCACATATCATTTTCACATCAAATAAATAGCAAGGTCTTCAATCTAAAACTATTTCCTATTGTTATTATATTATAATTTCCTTGCTTTACACAATTTGTGGCATTCTTTTATTAAAGATAGCTACAGTTAATGTGAAACAGCATAGTACCCTACATGTCAATATGTGCACACCACGACAATGTTCTACAATAGCCCACTCATCAAGAATGTGTGGGCTGTAAGTAAATGCCATAATGTATAAAAAGTATGTACTTAGTGTTTAGTTCAATTTAGTTTGGCAGCCTAAAGACTTAGGATAATAGCGCAGAAATCAATAACGGTATAAAGATGTGTTGAAAATAATAGCAGTACCTAAAGGAAAAACTGAAATGAAGTTTGAATATGTTATAATATAAAACATAATTTAAATTTATATGTATTATAAGAATTACTCCTCTTAGTTTGCCATCACACCTGGGTGGGTGCGCCCAACAGTTTGAAAAAGTGATCTAGTTTCTCAACTGTACTACTTTGTTTCAGGGCTGGGGTTTACTTCAAGCATTTTGTTAAAATGAGTCGTCATGGACTGTTAAGATGCTATGAAATTAAAATGCCAAGATATCATCAACTACACATTACATGATTGAATAAAATTGCTTTGTTTGGACTATTTATTTCTAATTTCTATATCTTTCTTATCTCTATCAGCAATGGAATGGAGTCAGTCAGACAACATGTGTGTATAGAAAGTTTCATGGTAGGAAATATTTTAAAGTACAGCCTGCATTGCATTGATGCATAAGTAGGTACATTTATTTACCTTGAGATAATTGAACTTATTAACTTTAAATAGAAAACTTTTACCTAATTTATTTATTTATTAGCACCTTGTATGTAAATGTTCCGATAGTGTGAAAATAATGGAGTTAACAAAACAGTAAGTACACCAACAGCCTATAATGTGTCGCTGCTGAGCACAGGCCCAGGGCCAACGGTGTTAGAAGCCTAATGCACACTCAGTGTGGATTGGGGACTTTGCACACATCTGCAGATCCTGTAGGAGTCTGCGATTTGTTTGCTATTTGTTTACAGTAGTATGTGCAAGGTTTGTATAAAAAGAAATTGCCTTTTTATTTATTAGTACACCCATGTAAATGAGGGGATGGCAGCTAGTATTTATTATAATTGAACACTATCCATCCAATGGCGCAAAAAATGACAATGGCTGCCTACTTAGGAATTTAGGAATCCTATTGATCCCATAATTGAAAGCGATATGGATCAATTGCAGATTCATATTCCCTATGTAGGCTCTCAATCGGGTCCTAATATGATGAGGCGTGATTTGGTACAGAGGTTATGGAGTAATCGTAGGAATTAAGCTTGTTTGTATGTTGTATGTGTGTTTGTATCTTTACTGAATTTGCTTGTATATATGTCTTATCTTACATTTAGAAGTAACTGCAGTTTCTTTGCTTTGTTTTTTGTTTGTTTAAGGGTTTAGTGCGGCTGGGTGCTGCGGTTGCGACGAGCGTGGCGCCGAGTGTCGCCGCCCGCCGAGTTGTTTGCACACCCCCCCCCCCCCCCCCTAAAACACCGTACGTTATTTTGAAAACCTTTTCAAACATTGATACCTACTAAACATTTCATATGTTCATTTCACCTTTCCCTGATTCCCTGAGAAACGGTATGCTGTGCTGTGCTCTATATTTTAGGTGTGGTGCCTTGACGTCGCGCCTTAGCTGAGGGGCTCAAGTCTGTCGCAGTGAAGAACTGTGAAAAATTACTTCTTTAGGTAGGTAGCATGTAAGAGACCTTTATTTCTGCGCATGTTTACGACTGAAGTGCCAATAAGCGTGCGCGCTTAAGCTAATTAGTATAAACCTGTAAGTAAATTTCTATAAAATAAATAAAAACTGGTATATAATTGACTTACACTATACGAATTATTTCCCCTATTTGGGTTTTTCAAATTTTTAAGCAAAATACTAAAAAAAAACTTATTTAGTAACACACGTATCATTCGCGAATAAAAACTCACGCAGACATTGACTTAAAAATAACTTTTTTTTTTGGGTTATTTATCTACTACTACTATACTATTTGCGTCCCACTGCTGGGCACAGGCCGCGCGAGACGGTTCGTATACATGTTCGTATACAGCTTGTATACATGGCTCAGAAGTGAGATGGGTCTGTAATTCTTCAGCAAGGTATTATCACCTTTTTTTGAAGAAAAGCACTACCGCACTTCTGTTCCATGCTTGCGGCGTTCTCCCTTCGTGAAAGACGGAATTAAACAGCGTCTGAAGGGCCTTGAGGACTGATTTACAATCCGCCTTCAGGAGTTTGGCTGTAATTCCGTCGTCACCGTCGTACGCGCTGAATTTAATTTCTCGCGCGGAAGTTTTTATCTTTTCGGTAACTCCTAACCCTGAAATATTTATATTGCATAGCAATCATAAAGTGCATGAATATGCACTGCAAAAATGCAAGTGACTTTGTTTTATAATAGTACTGAGTGAAAGATAAGAGCGTAAATTTGATACTTTCTGCGTCCAACTTTAAAACAGCTGTAATTTTATAGAAACTTTCAACTCCTCTTTTTACTCCAATTACGAGGAATTTTCCAAAACTCCTTTCATATTGCCCACTTCGGTCTAAGAGAAACCTTACTGCCAAATTTCATGTTTCCAAGCTAGGTTTAAAAGTTTCATACAAATGTTCAGCCCAATTTTTACCCCACTTAAGGGAAATTTTCCAAACATCTTTTCTCAGTGCCCATTTAAGTACGACATAAGAGAAAGCTTTCTGCCAATATTTATGTTTCTAAGGCTAGCGGTTAAGAAGTTTCATACAAACTTTCAACTCCCTTTAAGCCCTTTTAGGGGAATTTCCAGAAGTCCTTTCTTTCTTAGTCACTTACATCTTACATCACAAGAGAAACTTTTCTGCCAAAGTTCATTTTTCTAGGCTTAGCGGTTTAGAAGGTACATACAAACTTTTAACCCCCTTTTTACCCTCATAAAGGGACACTTTCCAAAAATCTTTGTTAGTGCTCATTTATGTCATAAAAGAAACCATTTTTCCAACTTTCATGTTTCTAGGCCCAATGACTTAAAGTTACATACAAACTTTTAACCCTCTTTTTAATCTTATAAGGAGGCACTTTCCAAAAATACTTTGTTAGTGCTTATTTAAGTATGTCATAAAAAAAAATTGACAAATTTCATGTTTCTAGGCCTAACGGTTTAGAAGTTACATACAAACTTTCAAACCCCTTTTCATTTTATTTCTAAAATTAATTTCTAAAAATACTTACCTATAAGGAGGCACTTTCCAAAAATCCTTTAATCGATCAGTCAGTCAGTACACCATAAATTTAAACAACTAATCGTGCACAGTATTTGTCATCATCCAAATTATAATAAATCAATGGGATACGGATAGCGGTTCACTTGACTAAATTCATTTTAGCTATTTTCTCCCGAGCAAAAGACTACTGCACCGATTT
>CAXARK010000457.1:0-17183 GCA_963971205.1 Aethes cnicana
TGTACAGTTAATAAATTATCTTTATTTACAATAAAATTGAACCGCGCATCAAAAAATCTACGGCTCAACAACATAATTACAACAACAAATAATTTACCTTCTACAACACGCAAAAGTTCTTGTGCATTCCAGCATCTATTATGACGAAACATTCCGTTTCATCCCAAATAACAGATAAACTGCGTATTTTTAAATACTTAAAGCTTTATACTTGAACAGTAAAGCCAGAACCCCACTGCTGCGCACGGTCGCGCTAAGCCACGTGGATATACGGGGTCAAGTAAAACGTGACGATATTTAACACCCACAGAATCTACCGATTCCAAGCATGTTTTGGTTTTTTATTTTCGAGTTTGTAAAAATAGTATGGCCCAGTATGGGATTGATGGTGTGAGCGACACCTGAATCTCATACAGTTTTGTTTTTTACCAACTTGAAAAAAAATTAAAGCCAAAAATTTAAAAATTAAATGAACATGCTTAGAATCGATAGCTGATTCTGTGGGTAAGGTAACATATCGTCACAGCGTTTTGCTTGATCCTGTATAAACGCTTCGTATCAAAATGTAGGTGGATAATAAAATGAACCCAAAAAGCGTGTGCTTCCGTAGCATGCGCCAATGTGGGGTTCCAGCCTAATGGAAGGATAGATAGATACAATGCTTGAACTATCAGGAATGGTTAGGACGAGGAAAATTAAAAAACTAAATAATCCTTATCTAATAAAAATACCCTTCACAGGCCCTTTCAAGTTCAAAGACAGAATTCGGTGAAGATATAGTAGTAAAGGGAAAGATTTTACTAGCTATGTATATCAAAAAAGTCTAACACAATATGGCAACAATAAATATAGTACCCGTAACCCGTGAAAAACTGTCATATATTATATTTTCAACCTAGAGCTTGACATAACAACTGCGTTCAATTTCGGCAGTTTCAAAATACATAAAAGTGTATTAACGATATTGCTTAGTATAGTTAAGAAATAAATATGTGTCTTGGACAGTTAAGTAATGGTATAAATTGAGTGTATAAAACTATGAATTTACCATCAGAGCCTAATGCCAGTATTCATAATCGAAATATAAAATTAGATAAAAGTAGTCAATTATTTCGTCAAAAAAGTAAAAACAATTAGGTGTAGCTGACGTACAAAAAATACATATTATTACTAAACGGCAGTGTCAAATTTATTTACTTACTGTATGAAGCTCACAAATAACATCTCGGTGAATAGTCACCGGCCATAGCCACTATAATAATTAGGTCAAAGTGTAAAAAGAAGATTTTATTAAGGCAACTTCCGCACAGTCGTCCGTAAGTATAGTAGTTTAGGAGTAGTATGAGTATATTGAATGAATAAGTGGAAAATGTTTGCACTTCGACGTATAGCACGCCACAATTAAGCAATAAAGCCAGGGGTACAATAGAGGACGAATGTCACACACATGTGGCGACATGTTTCTTGACAAATCTGGCGACATTGCACGACTTATGGCCATAGCGATCGTCCCATGTCGAACGAAGTCCGGCAACGTCACGCTCACGCTTCTCCCGTCACTTCACCCGCCCGACGTTACAGGCGACATAATAGGCTAATTCGAGATCAAAAAATCTTACGACAGATGACTTAGGTTTAGTATATTTTTGGAAGAAAGTATAATCAATTTTCTAATAAAAAAAAAAGAGTTTTAAAAATACCAAGAAACACTTAAATGTTCACAGCGTGTGTTTTTAAACAGGAATTATTCCCACGTAAATTTGAATTTATTTTAGGCCACCCGTTTTGATCTCGAATTAGCAAACTGACTATGTGTCTGTATCCCTGGCTTATTACTCTTCGTCGTCGGCATAGTGGCGACACGGCGCACTTTATTAGTTGAGCTGTACATTCTCTTATTTATGAAACTTTGGTCAGGTGGTATTATTCCTAGGTCGTCTATTTTAAGCCCTAATCGTATTACATACATTTAGATAAGAAATACGATCCCGCTGTTTATTTCGTATCAATAGACCCGATCTTTAATACCTACGATGTGTACGAATAAATTCATAAAGGCCTATATGGACGTTAGTAAGATTTCGTAACCCTAGAATAGAACTGCATTAAGCGCTGTAAACTTCCAAACCACGCAATCAAACATGTGCCGAGTGAGTTTAATACTATTTAAATTATTTCCGTATGGTTATGGTAATACAAACGAAAACGCAATCTGTGATTATTTTATCCGTCCGCTCTTCATTTAAATAACAAGTTTCATACGTTCAGAACAATCATATTACAACTTCGATTCATTTTATCTTGTGTAAAACCCTGAATAACTTGAATTTCACATATTTAATCAAACGGACTGGCATCAACGCCGCTAGCCGCGGGTTAGCCTCTAACTCGAGTTAAGTTGACCTGAGTTATAGTCGGAGCGATTTTCAAACCGACATTTACAGATCGTGGCACGGATCTTGAGCGGTGAGCGAAAGTAGAGGGGATTTCTGCGCATGTTTCCGACTGAAGGGCCAATAAGCGTGCGCGCACGACAAAGCGCCCCCTGCGTCCCACGCCCCTCTGCCGATGAGACCTTAATTTCGACTTCTGCGCATCGAAGGCCACCGCTCAAGTTCCTTGCCGATGTCTTTAACAGCTGTAAAGATCCAAAGAACCTAAAAACATATTACTCATCGACATAGAAATTAAACAATTTGACATTAAGGGTTTTCAATCCAAAGCATATGTCAAATGTCGGTTCAAAAATTTCTCCGATTTTATAGTCAAAAATAATAGCAATAATATAATAGTGGAAATTAAAATAATCATCCCATTACATCGCAATCTACTATCAGAAACGCTGTTTAGTTTGTATGAGCACTCCATAAGCAAGGCTAGAGCGACAGCTATCACGAGGCGGGGTTGTTCCCGGCGGGCGTATCTTCCGTCTCGCTCGCTCCGTGCGGCGTCTCGCTCGGACGGCGTCGCTCGCGCAGCCGGTCGTGCGCGTCGGCGCGCGCGCACGCCTCCAGCACGTACTTGTTGAATAAATCCGGCTTGTCGAGGTACACGTGATGGCCGGCGCCGTTTATTACCTGCAATCAGGAAATTAAATAATCGTCAGTGTTCATTTTGGATTTAGAAAAGACTAGTTAGATTTCGATTCGAATGAAGGGAAAAATATAAATTTATCACTCGGCAAATGATGAACTTTTCACGCTTTCACCAATTTTTTGTCTATTTAAATGATTTAGCCTAGCCAATGATGTGGTTTGGGAAATAAAATATTCTAATTCAAACATTAAAAGCTAAAAGTGTTTTTAAAAGCTTGTCAAAGATGTGTTTGAAGTTCCTCGAGTTCCCAATCAAGACTGTATCCGCGCAGGGATTATACTCGAGAACTGTCGTGATAAGAGGAGTCCGTTTAACGTTATAGAAGTAAGAGTATATTATATGTTTTTGCTTTTGTGGTGTGGGTAGAGGCCGATTGAAAAAGAGAAAGGACAATTTGTGGAAACTAACACGCTCTTTTATGGTTCTTTACTCTTGCGCCGCTGATTAGAGTATATTATGGTGACATACCTGAGCGTGCGTGAGCGGGCTGGCGCGGTGCTCGGCCAGGAGCTGCGCCGTGCTGTTGTCGACCCACGAGCGCGAGCCGTACAGCACGGTCACCGGCAGCGCCGGGTCCAGCTGAGCCGCCCGCTTGGCCATCGGATTCTTCGCCCACCCGAAGCCGTGCATTAGAGTGTGGAACGCACTCTCGCCACTGGAAAATGTACGGTGATGTTACAATAAAGTTGCGTTTGAATAGTCATTACTTCTTCGATTAATCAAACTACTAAGGGTTAGACGCCCTGAATTAGCGCTGGTCACGTAGACTCTCTCGGGCTCTAAGTCATTCCGAACACAATTCGAATGAAGTGTCAATGACCGCGTAAGAGGACGTCTGTGTGCGTGCGAGGACGCCTGTATACTTGTGAATGTGTGTGTACCAACTACGCGGGCCAGTGATCAACTCTACATCTCCAGATGAAACAAATGACGGTAAGGGCGAATTGGGAGCGAGTTGCGCGCCGGCTAGATTCAGGCGGTTGATTCCGTAGCCATTCTGTATGTAGAGGTACTATTAGATATTCTGTGGTCTGCAAGTCGACCCAATTTACCGCCAAACAAAACTAAGCGATACCACGACCTAATGTTACCGCACATTCTGAAGCTAAATTTTATCTTTATCTAACCTTCCAATAGAAGTCCTCGGTATATCGGGTATAATGTCATTTTAGCCGCTTATCATCATCATCATCATTTCAGCCGAAAGACGTCCACTGCTGGACATAGGCCTCCCCCAAGGCTCGCCACTCAGACCGGTCCTGTGCTACTTGCTTCCACCGGTTTCCCGCGACCTTCACGAGGTCGTCGCTCCATCTTGTTGGAGGCCTACCGACAGCTCGTCTCCCGGTTCGCGGGCGCCACTCGAGAACTTTCCGGCCCCATCGGCCATCAGTCCTGCGAGCAATGTGGCCCGCCCACTGCCACTTAAGGCTCGCAATTCTTCGGGCTATGTCGGTGACCCTAGTTCTACTGCGGATATACTCATTTCTGATTCTATCACGCAGAGAAACCCCGAGCATAGCCCTCTCCATTGCCCTCCGAGTGACTTTGAGCCTTCTTATGAGGCCCATCGTAAGCGCCCACGTCTCGGAACCATAAGTCATCACTGGCAACACACACTGGTCGAAGACTTTCGACTTGAGACACTGCGGTAATTTGGACGAAAAGACACTGCGAAGCTTCCCGAACGCTGCCCAGCCGAGTCGGATTCGACGATTGACCTCTTTCTCGAAGTTGGACCTACCTAACTGGACTGTTTGTCCCAGGTATACATAATGGTCAACATCTTCGAGCGCAGAGCCTCCGATTATTACGGGAGTTGGCACAACATGGACATTAGACATAATTTTCGTCTTGTCCATGTTCATTTTAAGACCAACTCGATCGGAAACTCTGCTGAGGTCAGCGAGCATAATACTGAGGTCCTCCATGGTCTCAGCCATGACTACAATATCGTCGGCAAATCGAAGGTGAGAGATGTACTCGCCATTAACATTGATGCCTCGATTTTTCCAGTTTTGCCGCTTAACCTACTCCTATTTCAATATGCATGCGTGACTCACCTAGGCGTCTGCGCGTTGCACTGATGTATATAATCCGGTATGACCGTATCCGCGTCGGGCACGTAGTTCTGGTACTTGCGGGACAGGTCGGAGCGCGTCTTGCTGATGAGCCACTTGCCCGCGGGGCCGGCCGCGCGCACCGCCCACAGCGGGTTGAGGGGCGACACGGCCGTCGCCACCGCGCGCACCCAAAGGGGGAGCTGGTACTTCTCGTGCACGTTGGCCGGCTTCTCCGTGAAGCCCCACGGATCGGCCAGGATTAGGTGGCGTACTCTGTGGAGAGACGAAGGGTTTTGCAGAACCAAACAAGACGAAAACCACTCTCTTGACCATTTGCTGAATGTCTATGGGACAGCATCGCATGAAACACAAATATTAACAAAAAAAAGATCCATACTAATATTATAAATGGGAAAGTAAATTTGTTTGTATGTCTGTTACTTTACGTATGTACGTTCTCTTCGGTATGTACGGTATGGAGTCCCAGGGAAAGACTAGGCTACTTTTTATCCCTGACAAATGCATATTTCCCGCAGGAACGCCATGAGCTAATTCCATTTGGGCGAAGTTGCGGACAGAAGCTAGAATCTTCTACTATGTATATTTTTACACACTAAATTCAGAAATGGCTAACGATTATGACGAAATTTGCAATGTAGCGGTTTACGGGTGCGAAAAACGATCTAGCTAGGTGTCATATTTTTTGAAGAGAAAAAACACTGAGTGCGACGATTTACTGGAAACTAGCTACACTTAGGGATTACGCTGATAGCTGAACTGCTAATGCCCAAACGAACAATACACATGCCATTGTTACTTTGACCCGTGACATACATAAAAACCGAGTTTTGTCTTTTTTTTGGTCATAGAATTTGCGACATGCCGTATTAGTTGAAATCGAGTCAGATTTGAAACAAACCCGCACACAAATGTTACAGTAACTATTCCTGCGTGTGTCTATCAGTTAGTCAGTCTGAAAGTATAATAGTATATTTTGATGCAAGTGCGAAGTTTGTCATTTTATAAAAATGACAATTTCGCACGTGTATCAAACGACATATTTTAATACATCTGCGAAAAAAAAGAATAAAGAAATAAACGAACAGGATGAAGCTCAAAAAACTTTACGCTCTAGTTCGTAAAAAAAAAACCTTTGGCACGCTCACTAGCTGTCAAAAAACAAAAAACAACGAACTTTTGGCACGTTAAACAGGGTATCAAAATGTTACCTTTTTGAGCACCTGTATTAAAAAAATGCATTACCTGTCAGGGTACTTGAGCGCGTAGGCGGTAGCGATGTAGCCTCCGAGGCTGTGCCCCAACAGAATGAACTCCCGGAGGTTCAGCTCGCGGCGCCACTCCTCGACCGACTCCACCCACTGCGCCTCCACTTTGTCCGCGTCGCTCGAGAACTTTGGCCGCGAGCTGCGTCCGAAACCTGACGTGGAATAAAGATTCAAGTATGAGTTTTTAAGACTTCAATAACAATCACCACAATCAACCATCGCCTCTACGCTTAAGCAGCGAAATTTTTCATTGCACGTCGGGAATAATCGAAACGATCCACTTAACGTAAACAATGCTTTTGTTTTTATCATTAACCGCAAAACGCGATAGATTCGAAGAATTCGAATAGAACTTTTGATGATGTTTGTGAGGACTTTTTACAACTTAGCCTTTATTGCATTCTGCGGTTAAGGATACAATGGCATTGTTTTCGTTAAGTGAATACGATACAATTTTTTCCTAAAGACTATACGCGATTTTACAAGTCACTTCGTAGAAATCTCACTTTCAATGTAAGGAGCGCCCGACTGTAGATCAAAACATTGATTTAAATGGACTTAAAAGTACTTACCTAAAAGATCAATCAATAGCGTACACCGGCCTGGTGTCTGCCAGCGCCTCCAGGTTGGGGCTCCAGAGCCACGCCGGGCCCATGCCGTGCGCAGCATCAGCGGCGCCGACGCCTCGTCCAGCCCCAGCACTCACCCAGCAGGTCGATGGCGTACACGGGCCTGGTGGCTGCCAGCGCGTCCAGGTTGGGGCACCAGACCCACACCGGGCCCATGCCGTGCGCAGCACCAGCGGCGCCGGCGCCTCGTCCAGCCCCAGCACTCACCCAGCAGGTCGATGGCGTACACGGGCCTGGTGGCTGCCAGCGCGTCCAGGTTGGGGCACCAGAGCCACACCGGGCCCATGCCGTGCGCAGCACCAGCGGCGCCGGCGCCTCATCCAGCCCCAGCACTCACCCAGCAGGTCGATGGCGTACACGGGCCTGGTGGCTGCCAGCGCGTCCAGGTTGGGGCACCAGACCCACACCGGGCCCATGCCGTGCGCAGCACCAGCGGCGCCGGCGCCTCGTCCAGCCCCAGCACTCACCCAGCAGGTCGATGGCGTACACCGGCCTGGTGGCTGCCAGCGCCTCCAGGTTGGGGCACCAGAGCCACACCGGGCCCATGCCGTGCGCAGCACCAGCGGCGCCGGCGCCTCGTCCAGCCCCAGCACTCACCCAGCAGGTCGATGGCGTACACCGGCCTGGTGGCTGCCAGCGCGTCCAGGTTGGGGCACCAGAGCCACACCGAGCCCATGCCGTGCACAGCACCAGCGGCGCCGGCGCCTCGTCCAGCCCCAGCACTCACCCAGCAGGTCGATGGCGTACACGGGCCTGGTGGCTGCCAGCGCGTCCAGGTTGGGGCACCAGAGCCACACCGGGCCCATGCCGTGCGCAGCACCAGCGGCGCCGGCGCCTCGTCCAGCCCCAGCACTCACCCAGCAGGTCGATGGCGTACACCGGCCTGGTGGCTGCCAGCGCGTCCAGGTTGGGGCACCACAGCGCCACGCCGGCGCCCATGCCGTGCAGCAGCACCAGCGGCATCGCCGGCGCCTCGTCGTTCAATGAGATCGTCCATATCTTGTCGCTCTGACCCACCACTGAGCCGATGTCCACATAGAAACGCTTGTACGCCGTCTTCACACCTGCTCAAGAAAAATATTTACCAGGATAATACAACACCAAAAGCAATCTAGCTAGAAGCATCTTGACGAATACTTTATTGTTCAATGGTCTCCATCATCTACCAGCTATAAAATGAAAGCGTCTAATACTCTTGCAAAATCCAGGTTTATTTTATTTGTTATGCAAACGAGCCGACAAGTAACCTGATGGTAAGCGGTAACTTCGGTCCATGGACGTAAGAAATCATAACATTTCGAACGCGTTCCTAATCTTGAGGCCTAAGACGGAATGTCTCTATGCCAGTAAGTTCACCGGCTACCTTATCCGCTTACCGGAACACACCAGTGCGAGCACTGCTATTTGGCCGCCAAATAAGCAGTGCTAAGACGGTGTTAAAAAAACTGTTGTCCCCTTTGCTTTCCTAATTAAAATTGAAATTTCGTAAAACAAAGGTTCCGATATATTTACGGTTTAGTTAGATCCTCATAGTCGCGTAACGTTCGCTTAAGAAATGAAACTGGTATACCGTTCAAACTAGTAATAACAAGATATGCAATCTGTTAAGTTACTTCAGAATATAATTGCAAACTGATGATTGATTTTCGTAACAATATCAATTTCCTTGTCCATTTATGAAAAACATATATATCAATATGATTGTTACTTTAAAGGCAGCTATTTATCACTAATATCAGAAACGGTGTATACCTAATCATTTTCCATTCATATCGGTGATGGAAGTACGGAACAATAAGTGCAGTGCAACTGATATTATATCAGTAGATATCGCAAATGTAACACGTAAATGTATTATTGACATGCATTACAAGTTATATGCAGTCAGTAAGGAACGGTCTATTATTTCGCGATATTTTTTGGGTAGGTAATTATGTATGTTCAGCGCCGTGGTGGCCTAGTGGTTCGACCTACCGCCTCTGAGGGTCGGGGGTTCGATTCCGGCTCGCACCTCTAAGTTTACTTATGTGCGAAATTCAATTTGTATTTACCACTGAGCTTTTCAGTGAAGGAAAACATCGTGAGGAAACCTGCACACATCTGCGAAGTATTTCAAAGATGTGTGTGAAGTCCCCAATCCACTCTGGACCGGCGTGGGGACTATAGCCCAAACTCTCTCGTGATGAAAGGAGGCCTGTGCCCAGCAGTGGGACGCAAAAAGGCTGTAGTAGTAGTACCTAGTATAATACTTTGAAATAGTTTCAAAGTACGGTGATTCATCACGATGATGACGCGACGTGGAACTGATTTTATATTGTCGCTTTTATTGTAGGGCACGGGTCAATACCGATTCAGAGGCCTAGATGCTTTTTGGGTCACTGAGCCAAGGTCACAAAATATTTAATAGTACTATACAAAGTACGTAATGGCCACGGAATCACCCGACCGAACCTAGCCCGCGCGCAACTCGCCGGAGATGGTGAGAGAATCATTGGCCCGCGTAGTGGCGCACACACACATTGACAAGTGTACAGACGTCCTCGCACGCATACATTGACACTGCAGCACGCTGCCCGGCCTGCTGCTTCGAGTTCTGATCGAGATCGTGTTTTTATAGGCCGTGTCTGCCGTGTGCCAAGGTAGTTAGTTAGTTGATAATTTACAGCATAGACAATAGTGTAGTAATAAGTCGAATGTTTTTTGAACGATTCAGAAATATTGCTGGATCTAACGTCTTACGAACCATGCTTAAAAAAGTAGAGAATGTATGTGTGTATACAAATTGGACAAATGACAAAGATGTATTCATTTAAAACAGGTATAGCACGACACAGCGAAGACACTTAGAAGGCGCGCGGTGAAGCACTTAAGCCGTTGACGCAGAGTCTATTTTTGCTTAATCCACGCGCCTTCTAAGTTGTGTAAACATGTATGTTTTTGTCTTTGTCTCTATCTGTGTCACGGTGACGAACAGCGACAAAAACGCGATACAGATTAACCTGCCCTTAAACCGATAAGGGCGTTTGGTGCAATGAACTGATAGGCGTCACTAACAATACAGGAGTAGGACAAAACCAACTCAATACTGCAGTCATAATCCAACAAGACATCCTTCCAATAAATATAAAACTTACATGACAATATCTTCTTTTCAATGTTCCTCAACATCGCGTCAGATTGTCGCGTCCAGCTGAACCACCCGCCTGTCCAACTAAAAACAACATAGTAGGTACATTATTATATCATAAATTAAAAAAAAAAAACAGAGATTTGGGAGCTATTTGACATCTACAGACACGCGAGTTGACTCCAGTCGAGAGAAATGAATTTAATTTTATACTTTCACTTTAATTAAAGGATAGGGTGTTAAAATTACAAGAACTGCAATCGACTCTCACATGGTGAATCCAAAGTAATGCACGTTGCGAGTCAAACGGAAAATGTTTAAGCAATCATAAGTATGTAGGTAACAATCAAAATTAGAAATGATAAGTCGTGTCTTATGGGATCAGGTTTAGAACTGTTTGGCTGCAAATGAGAGAAATTAGATGAGACATTGAAACTAACACAATTATAAAATAAAATAAAAACATTTTATACACACATAGCTCTATTAGTAATGCAAAGTAAAATTAGGTGCACGATCTATTGTTAGTACTAGCAAAATTAAAAACAAAGACATCACTCATTGGCAAATTCGACATTTAAATGTATACCTGTCAGGGAATCAAATAGTAGTACCTAATTTCATTTGAAATTAGAAATTCAATGAGCTCGTATAAAAAAAAACCTTTTTAATACAGTTGCTCAAAAAGTGCTACTTTACGTAGCTGTTTAGCGTGCGCAAAGTTGGTTTTTGCGAACTAGTGCTTTTCTCTTTTCCCAGTGACTCAATATTCACAGACATGTGAGATTAATAATTCAGTCAGCCAAACACTTAATTTACCAGCAAAAACTTTCAATATCACATTCAATAATTGTACAAATTGTGCCATTAACTATTATGTAAATAAAAAATAAATAAATAAAGATAGAAGATTTTTTTATTAGGAGATTTTTTTATAATTTTTGTAGAACTTTATTATTTTTCAGTTCTATTGCAATTACAAAATTAATAATATAAACGTTTCTAATTCCTTACACGTTGTTTTTCTTATTTTTTCGCAACTGTATTAAAAACCGGCCAAGTGCGTGTCGGGCCACGCGCAAAGTATAGGGTTCCGATGTTGACGATGCCCACAGTACCTTTCTAAGACTTACTAGCATCTAGCTAGCCTGTGGTATGACGTGCCCGCCCGACGCACCTGCCGCTCGAGAAAAATCATTGGTTTTTTAATCATTTCATAAGTTGGTCGACTATGACTCGTAAGTTTGTACAGCATACTTAGCTGTGATAGTTTTCCTTTCAACTACGTTATATATGCCATAACCGTGATTTTTTTCAGCCATCCAAATACCACCATTTAGCTGGCAGGGGGGGGGGGACTCTAACAAAAAATAGCACTTTAAAGCTTAATATTTCACAAACGCATCACTTAATCAAAAAATGATTTTAACAAACCCAAAATATTTTTTAAGACCTATTCAACGATATGCCGCACCATGGGGTACGCAAGAAAAAAAAATTACATCCCCACTTTACGAGTAGGGGAGGTACCCTATAAAAAAATATATTTCAAAATTTTATTGTACCACTTTGTCAGCGTAACTAATATGTATATTCATGCCAAATTACAGCTTTCTAGAACTAAGCATCTCCGAGCAATAGTGCGGACAGACGGACGGACGGACGGACGGGCGGACGGACGGACGGACGGACGGACGGACGGACGGACGGACGGACATGGCGAAACTATAAGGGACTATAGTGGACTTCGGAACCCTAAAAACGTCGTTCGATATACGTGCGGAAGTGTCATTCTTCACTCGTCCCGAGTCTTGCCACTCGCCTGCGGCTCGTGGCATGATATCTCGTTACTCGTGAAGTAATGACACACTTTCCGCACTAGTATCGAAATGTACTATTTTGTAAGTACTATAGGGACGCGCGATTAGTAGTTAATATATTTTACTCTGTATTTGAATCAGTAACATTATTATACAAATTACTTAGGTATATTGTGTAATGGCTGTAATAAGACTTAGGGTATGACCTTGGCCTTGGTTTTACAGCGAACAACTAATTTACCTATAATAATATGTTATAGTTCATGCATTGTTTCGTCACAATTGCTCATTCATGTGACGCGCGGTATAGCACTTCCGCAGAGGGTAAAAAGTCTATTATCGCTTATTTCACGGGCCGTGTTAATTGTCTTTGTCTTACTGTAGGTACAGCTACAGCGTGTGTAGAATGTGAGGTATTTCTTTGTATGCAGAGGGGCGTTAGGGCCAATAGGTATAATAAATTAGTAACTAAGATAATTGATTTAGATCACTGTAGAGTAGGTACTTACTGCTACTGATATTAAACGGAAACGTTTCGAGTCATTTTCTCCGAGTACTTACCTATTATACGCGACAATACCTTTAATTGACTATAAGTTTGTGCCCAAAACGTGCCCATTAAAGCTTGTCAGTTTGGATGGATGTTAATTAGGCTTTCACGCCTCAACTACTGAACGAAATTCGGTGTAATTCGATATGAGCGTAAACTATACACAGGAATAACACATGGGCTACATTATACTCCGATAAAATGAATAAAAAATAGGTTTTAAGACAATTTACATTTATAAATAAATACCAGCTGTTTTAGAATGTAATTTACTAGTAACTAAGCACGGATTGAAATAGCCCTTGAATGCTATCTTCAATAATAACTTCCGTGAATTAGTTGAGCCTGAAGGCCGAATGTAATTTGGCGGCGACAAACGCAAAAAATGTTACCGATTTAGAAAAGCGACTAAATGAGTTTCGAAATTGGTTTTGGTAAATTCTTCTACTTTTAGATTGTTTATAATGGAATTTCCCAACAACCATAGATAATATTCAATTGTACTCCTTTGTATGAAGTTGTGACTAATTTAATGATGTCAGATGATATGAGGTCTGTCTAATCAAAAAATAAGACTAACTACTGTTATAGATAATAGTTACATTACAAAACACAAATACCTTTCCAAATGTAATGCATATGGCAATACCAAAATATTTTGTAAGTTTGATAATAACATGCACTATTTACAATATGAATTATATAAATTTAGAAATACAGTTTTAATGTTCCATATATGAGAGGCAGTGGTGATAAAAATAAGCAAATGAAATATAATAGACACCAACTGGAATATTATTATTAGTCTTACTTCCAAACAATGGATACTATATTTCCAATCCATGTCCTGCTTACTACACTGAAATACAGAAACAACAATAGTTAAAAGAGCACAGTTTTTCAAATTTCAAAAACAAGTATGTACAAAATTTTGGCAAGGCATTTTGGAAAATTAAAGAAAAAAATATAACAGTCGATTTATTTATGATAATAACTGAGAGAGAGAATGCTAGCATGTATTGTATAACATGTTACTATTTAATTTTAGATTGACTAAAGGGGGTTTCAATGGAAATAGATAATTTGTTGTGAAGTAGAACATTCTATTTCATTTAGATTTACATACCATTTTGTATAATTCCATAACAAACCCAGATTTATTATGTTTTGTTATTATTATTACTTAAAATGTAATGTGCAACATGGATGTGTGACAATGAAATGGATACATTTTTAGATGTGGTAACAAAATTTCTTGTAGAAACATAGATTTAATAAATATATGAGATACTCAACACACCGGCATGCATTTCTCTTTTAACCTTTTCTAATGCTCAAGTTCCGTACCAATGCTATAGGTACAAAGCAAGTATTCCGAAAATTTGAGATTGAGTAAATTACTACACATATGTAATTTAGGAGTAAGTAGACTCACTGTACTTCAAGATTTCAACAACATATGAAGAATGGTACATTGGCATAGGTTCAAAGGTTTAGAGACAACACAAAAACAACAATCTAAGCACAAATACAACACACAACACAGTAACTTGCTTGTGAAACCCCATTGAAGGCTTAAAAGTATCTGAAATGTGGACAACAGTGAGGCGGTCAGTGTGAGCCAGCAAAATAAGTAACTACAGTAAATAAATATCATGTCATTTTAAAGAAGATATATACAATTCTCAGCAGAGGCTACAATTTTTGGTGTGGTTAATTCATAATGATCAGGGTAACAATTTTAATTATGATATGGCATACAATTAATTAATTAATTAATTTTAATGGAAATTAATGTTTATGTTTATTTGCCAGTCATTTAGGATTGATACACAGATCATTTCAAAACATAAGTAGATAGAGCTTGATACTGTATATATACTGTATAAAATCAAATGATGAAAATTACCTCAAAATGCAAACAATAACACGATAAATGAGTGGCATGAGCATGACACAGACTCCAGGTTTTACGTGACAAAGGCGCTTCGGCTAACGAACACTCTGAACACTGATGGAATACAGCCTGCAGTCCTAAAAAGCAAGAAATAGATGAATATGGAATGAGTATTGGGAATACAGTGAGGTAAAGCAGTAAATAAATGATGTTCGATAACCTAAATAAAAATTGATGCGGTGATAAATAGGTTGTGCAATGCCATTAATAGCTAAGCATTACCGCATAAACGAATCGGTAATGCGCAAAAAATATATTGGAACGTACCCGGTTTCGGCAGTCGTTATATTTATTTCGCTACCCATTTGGTCACTGCCTGATACGCAACTGTAAACATATCACTTCAAAAACTAATTTTTAATAATACTGTTACTGCGGTTTCATTTACTTCGATGCGCAAAATAAAATGACATGCCGAAAAAATCTGCGCTTTTCGCTTTTCTATGCGACTGTCGCTGTCATTGTCAGCTGTCTGATCAGTTTGACGTTTAAACTGTTTAAGTAAAGTTTAAAAACGACTGACATTGACGAAATTGTATAAATTCGTCTTGCATATAGATTTAAAGCAACCAACCTTAGTTATCATCTCATTTATTAATATGAAAATAATTTTGGATTATTTGCATTTATGACTGTTGGTAAAATATGTGAACTATGGAGAGTAGATATTTCTCCCCTCCATAACTTGAAACTGAAACTTGAATAAAAACTTACGGCATCGTAACTAGGGCAACCGTAAAATGTATAACGAAAACAAAACTTGAAGCTCGAAGCTAAGAAAATGCAAACTTCATCCATCCAGCCAGTATTTAAGCTAGAATTAAATCATAAAGTTACACCAAACATAGTAACTATTGCGAAATATGATGGCACACATCCTTGTCTAACGGCATGTGCTGGCTTCGACAAGGTACCTATTCTAAATTACTGACGAAATTAAAGCTATATATGAATGTTCCTTGTTTCTAATAAAACTTTACACCTTTTTACTTGCACACTATCTAGATAATAATCCACCATCCGCATGGTGGTGCCGTCAGTGGGCGCGCGGCGCGATCGCGTGCCCATGGCGAGGTCTCGGAGCTGAGTCTGAGCCAGGCTGTGGTGGCATTGGCTTCTGGCTCCTTGCGGCCAGACACAGCCCGTGACATGCTGCTTATAGGCTCACCATCACAAATTTTGGGTACCTAATTAAAAAGTTAACTTCGTAACAGGTTATGGGATAAGTAGGTTGAAGTAGTGAAAATGAAAATGGCGTTAATCTATTATACCAGACCAGCACAAGTGCCAGACTATGGGTATGTTTCAGCTTTCGACGTCCACGACAACTCTGACTTATTTTTCAAAGAAGCCCTTGACGGGGTCAATGTAATCATCGTTGGGACTTTTGGGAAGTATGACACCCTGGCAATTGTTGGCGGGAACAGTTCCGTGCAGGGAATTGACTGGCAAGGGAATGAAGTGTTTTGGACTGTAGTCAGTGGGAAGGTGTCTGCCATGATCACGTTTGACTTCGACAAGGATGGGGAGAACGAGGTAAATTTAATCTCGAATCTTTAGTTTCTTTGTTGATTATCACATGAACGGTAGGTCATAAGCATAAGTAGGTAGATAAAGTCGTAAAAGTGAATTTCCGTGAATGCGTCATTTATCAAGGTCCTTTAAACCGGATAGATGTTATCTTGGTGATTTAATTAATATCAAAGCCACAATAAAAGATTTACATTACTATACATAAATATTTGTTTATTTGTATATATTTGGCATGGATTAGCACGGAAATAAAGGTCGCCTAATGTAATTTCCCTAAGAAAAAATGATTTCGAGTGGCGTCTACCGGCCGTGAGACGGGCTGTAGGTACTTACCTATATGTATATGACTCCAATAAGATGGAATTATATATGACCTAGTAAAGATCGCGGGAATGGAAATACGATTGATGTGCGAATGGCATAAGACCGGTCTGAGTGGCGAGTCTTGGGGGAGGTCTACGTCCAGCAGTGGAGGTTTTTCGGCTGACATGATTATGATGATAAAAGATGAATGTAGTTTCTAAGTTGACTAATAATTCAGAAGATACATACCTAACGCCTAACACATGATAAACCTACTTGGTCGATACGATAATCTTAGATCAATATGTTGTAGCTGCTTCTTGGATGCGATGACTCCTACATAAGAGTGTTGAAGAATAATCAGTTTAAGACGGAGATCGCAGAGACTGGGCCGGTGGTCTGCCTGGCTGCCATAACTGAGGTCCGCTTCGCATACGGCCTAGCCAACGGTACCATCGGCATTTACGAAGAGGGCATACGGCTTTGGAGAGTTAAGGTACCTACCTAGTATAAATATAAATATAAAAAGTATAAGTTTAATATGGTATACTTAGGTACTTAACAGAGAGGCTTACCTACTTGTATAAATACGGTTCGAAGGACCAAATGGGAACTTTTTTAAATCAGTGATAATCATCATGTCATAGGCACCTCATTATAAAGGTGAATAAACAAACACTTGTATGTACTCATGTTATCTTGTGTTTTATGCAGTCGAAGAGCACCGCTCTGGCCATCCAGCTGTCGGGCGCAGCGCTAGCGTGCTGCTGGCGCGGCGGGCGCGTGGACTGGCGCGACGCCGCCGGCGGCCCGGGTGCT
>CAXARK010000458.1:0-15619 GCA_963971205.1 Aethes cnicana
TTTTAGCAAGATGTTTTAACACTTGTAGGTAACTACGGATACTTTCTCCCGGCTGTTGCGTTCGTAGCCTAAAAACGTGTCTCTCGGCTATCTCGGACCTTCCTGGCTCTAAATGATTCTTCAGTGCACTCACAAGACTTTCATATGATTTCGTTTCGGGATCATCGGGTGAACACAAATCACAAAGTAAATTGTAACACTCGGCTCCCACTAAGGTTAACAACGTAGCAACTTTTTTTTCGGCCGTAATGTCGTTTAACATTATAAACTGATTTACCCGACGCACATAACCCTCCCAATCGTGGGATTCTATATCGAACGGTTCGATTTTTCCGATTGGCATTGTTACAGAGCACAGGGTACACTAATTACTAGTAAAATAGAATTTATAATAACCGACTGCGCCAATATTACGTCAAAGAAAGGCCAAGATCCAAAGCAGACTGTTTATTCCAATTAAGCTTATGACTACCCGCTATATTGCCATTAGAGATGTACCCTACATAACAGTTTTAAGGTCATTAATAAATAGCTTAAGCTAAAACAAAAATAGTTTGAATTTGAAATTATGGAACACGTAGTAGGGTGTTAAATCTTCACGAAAAATTCTAGGATTAAACAGGCAGTAGGTACAATACATATAGGTGTTTTTATTATTAGGAGCCTCTCTTGTCCCACTGTTAAGCAAAGACCTCGCCATCTTTTTCACTGATCTCGATTTTCAGCAGCTCCTGGTCAGTTCGTCAAAAAGGAGTCCAACTCATCTCGCCATCGTCTTCGCGGTCTGCCTCGTCTCCATCTGGAGTTGCTGGGCTCCCACACTGTGGTCGCTTTGGCCCACAACTCGCTCGGCATGCGGCAGACATGACCAGCCCAGTTCCGCACTTCAGTTTGGCCGCCTTCTGAGCCACGTTTTAGAACATCCTACTTAATACATAGACGTAAATAATATAAACCCGGTCTAACTTACACGTAATATGTCCCCACTTCCACGGTGTCCAATCCAAAGTTCTGTCACCGAGCGTGCGTGACAATAAGCGTTTTTAAAAAAAACTTTTTTCGAAACTGTTTCTCAGTATTTCTAAAAACTCGTCTCGTTGTTGGAAAAATGTGACCCAGCTTTAGTGTCACGATACAAGTTTAACTTTGGATTGGACACCAATGAAGTGGGGAAACATGACATGTATCTACGTTTGGCCGGGTCCATACGAAGTATTATTTATGTCTATGACTTAATATCTTTCTTTAAGTATCAGCTTTGCTACGAGTACTATAGGTAGCGATAACTACTCAAAATACTTTACCGCAATCGAAATAGCAATGTTATTTTATTTTTCATCCTTTTCGAAATTGAACAACCAGCCGATTGGCCTTGTTTCAAATAAAAATAAAAGCAGAGCAAACATTTTATGCAAATTAGTTTGCACGTTTGGGAAATCTGGTTCGGGCCGGTAATATTCAGTAATATTGCAGGCAATGCATCGGCGTGAAGTTTTGTTGTTTATGCTGAATTTCTCATTTGAAGGCATTTAAACTCGAAAAAGAATAACACAACCAATTGTTTTTGCTAAAAATAGGCAATTTTAGTGCAATGTTTTTAGACGTTTCGATTATGCTGTATCTGTGACCTGGGGCTGCTCTATTCGAAGTGTTACTTACATAAATTAAAGTTTTAGATTTAAAGTTCAATTTGAGCGAGCTGTAACACGTGAGCGCAGGGATCGGGAATCTCCCGTTCCCTATATAACACTTCGAATAGAGCCCCTATTAGAAATATTTTACAATAGTTACGCTACCAGTGTAATTTGATTAAGTAATTTCGTTTATTTTCCATAGAAAGCACGAATAGGTAAACAATGAGAAATGAAATGAGAAATGAGTAATCTTTATTTGTGTTAAAAATAATAACTAAAAGCATATAAAAGAAATGAACTTAACTTATACCTTAATACAAAAGGACTATATAGACGGAGCTAGTGTGTCAACACAGGTGGCATCCCACACCAGCACACGTCCCATCTTCCATGGAATCAAAGACAAAAACATAATCCTCCTTCTGTCGCAGCTGGGTAAAAAGTACCTAAATTACAGAAGAATATAACCTGAAAAGGTGGCTTGAAATCAATTGTCCGCTAGCTCCAAGCGTCACCATTCTTATAGGTAGAAAGCGGATTGAACACTTTTTCGCCACTCAAACAGGTGGTGAAACGGCACAAAATTGTATAGTTAATGACGTATATTAATAACGGGAAGGCTCGAGCAATTGTAACACGCGCCGCGGAGGGAAGGAAGTGAGAACGAGGGAGCGACGCAGTGGATGGAAAACAGTAACAATCTCCAGATAGTTTAAAAGTTTATTCAGAAAATAATAAGTTTAAAAATTAAAATT
This sequence comes from Aethes cnicana, assembly GCA_963971205.1. Classification (NCBI taxonomy): domain Eukaryota; kingdom Metazoa; phylum Arthropoda; class Insecta; order Lepidoptera; family Tortricidae; genus Aethes; species Aethes cnicana. The sequence goes on from CAXARK010000458.1 coordinate 2,390, forward strand.
AAATCTACAAATAACTTATAAATTTACAGAAATAAGTATTTAAACTATACAATAACCTAAAACCCTAAATTTTCCCATCACGCAGGCAGCATTCCCTCGCTGTGTAGCATGAGCCAGTCTTTGCGCGCGAAAGCTGCCGGCGGGAGGGTCTCCCGTTGCCTCTCTCAAGAGCTTCCCTAGCTCCCTGTGGAGCCCTAGCGCCCCTTTGCCCCATGACTCCAGAGTCTCCACAATCTACATATCTATGAGTGATATAATATACCTACTAATATTATACCACTCGATTTTTGAAAAATAAAAAGGTGCATACAAACTTTTCATATATGTATATACCCAGTGTCACTCTCACTATATAGACGAATGTCAAACATATATTCAATGCCAAAAACAAGAAAGAATTGCATAATTAGTTTTATACAAAAGTAGTGTACCTAATTTTTGACACTATTCAATATTCAGAAACGAAGTCATGACTTGTGCTTAAATAACAGTTTCGATTAACTTAGCTATTGTATAAAAAACGGTATTTCCTTTATAAAGCTACAAGCACACGATATAAAAACACGATATACGTTTAATTTTTCCACATATGTAATTATTGAAAAAAAGAAACACGTTTCAATAGGTGAAGTGACCCGTTTTTCCGTCTATTACAAAAGGGGTTTTTTGAATGTTATATTACTGTTCTCACATCAGCTGCGGTCGCTTCCCGTTTGGAACACTCTGTTGTGCTGTTAATGACGCTTATTCCTCATCAAGTTTTTGTCGGGTTTGCTGCTTAGAAATTGACAATGGTTACCTACGGAATAATAAGGTTTGAGAACTTTCTCCAAGTACCAGTACCTTTTGAAGACTGAGTTCAGATAATATTTTAGAACTTCAAATTTACTTAATCTTCAATTTTTTATTAAAGCTTCTGCCCGTGACTTCGCCCGCGTGGAATTCCCGGTAGCCTATGTCCTTTCCCGGGACCCCAACTATCTCTATGCCAAATTTCATCTCAATCGGTCCAGCGGTTGAAGCGTGAAGAGGTAACAGACAGACAGAGTTACTTTCGCATTTATAATATTAACTAGCTTCTGCCCGCGACTTCGCCCGCGTGGAAATCGGTTATCGCGCTCCCGCGGGAACTATACTTTCGCATTTATAATATTAATATGGATATAGATAATTGATATTAATATGGATGATAATGAATATTGATGATATTTATACTATTTCCTATGTTGGATTAAATGTATAAAAAAAGACTGGTCAAAATCTGTGGGCAAATATACACTACAATATTTTGTATACGCACTTCAATTCAATTCAATTCAATCATTTATTCAGCAAATTGGCCACATAGCGGCATTTTTACACGTCAGAAAAAGAATTTACCAGCGCTTCCTAGACCCATTGCTTGAGAAGAAGCGCCGCAACAAACTCAAGCAGAAGGCCTTTTTTCAAAATTTTCAAAATTTACATTACATGTACAAAATATATATATAGGTACGTACTAAAATTACATTGAAGGGATGTATAGTCCCTAACTTAAACTTAAATCTAAGATCTTAGAGATGTACCTATAGTCTCCAAGGGTCCAGAAAAAAAAAAATATAAAAAATTATGGAGATGGCCTCCATTGTCAAATAAATATAAATTCCATAGATGTCGACAGTCTCAAAATGTCAATAAATAATGAAATACATCATGTATAAAAGAGTTCATTAATACATGTCAATAAGAACATGATGAGGTCTCTCGCTTAAAATGTTTGACTTAGTCATATATTTAAAGCTAATGATTATTTTCACTTCTCATGCTCTTAAAATGTTACTTTAGTCTCTGCACATCGGGACTAAAGCTCTTTTTTAGTCTCTAGGGACTAAAGTATTTTTTATTTATTTACATTGGAAACCCGCCTAAACAGCCAACCACAGAGTTTGTGAAAGGAGGATTATCCCCACTTCCAGTGAACCTAGACAATTTCTAGGGCGTGAAAAAACGATTTAAACACGATTTAATGATTACGAATACCTATGAATCTTGTTTTATTTAAAGTGAATTAATTTAATAATGCATGACCCAATTAGTTTTAAATATATTAATAGTTTTCAAGTTTGAATCTGTTGGCTAAATATCATTCAAAACGTCACGTGATAAGAAACAGGTCAAGTGCGAGTTGGACTCGCGCACCGAGAATTCCGTACCTACAAACTTGATGATGCAAATTTAACAATACAAACTTATTATTTGCGGTTGGTGAAGTAGACACGGCTACTGCGCCAACCGCAAATGATAAGTTTGTATTAGTAAATTGTCTTTTTTTGCACCAAAATATATAATATTACGGTTATCAGATTTATTCCTGTATGTGTGCTGTAAGACCTTGCTTCTGGCCAAATTTCATGATTCTAGGTCATCGGGAAGTAGCCGATAATCTACTTTGTAATAATAAATATCGTAATTTTGTATGGAACTTCGTTTTTTTTTCCTCGCATTCGAAGTGAAAAGCAGAGTGTTTAGCGCGTGACTAAACAACCATAATGACACTCGAACTATAGCCTAAACATCTCGTGTCATAATGGCTTGTTTTAGTCCCTTGATAAACAATCTACTATTTTAAAAGTCCTTGCAAGCATGAACAGACCGGAACACTTGTCCGGAATTCATTCCAAAGCTTTCCTAAAAGCTTGGACAAACAATTCACTTTTAACGTTAATGTGCAGGTTTCCTCGCGATGATGTCTTCATTCGCGACTCCTCAATCCTTATAAAGAGCTTTTATTATCCGACGTACACTTTTGCAGCTTTCATTTAACTCGGGTGACCATGAATTTCAAAATGTACGGAAAAGAAAACGGATTTGTTTTTCTTTTGCCCACTACCACAGAGCGAACACGGCCTATAAAAGCACGATTTCTAACACAATTCGAATGAAGCGTTCTAGGACGTCTGTGTGCATGTGAGGACGTCTGTACACTTGTAAATGTGTGTGTACCAACTACGCGGGCCAGTGATCCACACCCTGTCTCCGGATGAAACAAACGACAGTAAGGGCGAGTTAGGCGCGAGTTGCGCGCCGGCTAGATTCAAGCGGTTGATTCCGTGGCCATTCTGTTTGTAGTTGTAGTACTCGTACTATTAAATATTCAGTGCCACTACTACACTCTAATGTGAGGAATACGATTTTTTATGGTTTGGCTTTTTACGAGTTAAGTAAACGAGCACACAGACCTCCTGATGGTAAATGGTCTCTGTTACCCATGGACACAAGGCATCATAAGATTACGAAGGTGTTGCCAACCCTGAGGCATAAGAATGAACTCCTCTACTCTCCTTGGCTTATTGGAATAATATAACTAGTATTTGACAAAATTAGAGTAATTAAATTTTATCACGATGTTAGCGGGAGAAGTCTGTATAATTTGATTTTACCAGCGCTATGATAGTTTCTAAGACAAAACAGAAATTTAATATCAATTTTAGGTATACATTTTGTGAAGAGGATATATATTATTTGATTAAAATATATGAGTAAAATTGTATACTCTAGTATTATGTAATTTGAAGTTAAGACAGGAAGTCAATTATAACTTCAACTGAAGTTTGAAGTTCGAAGGTATCAAAGTGTCAGTTAAAGTGTTTTGCTAATATTACCTTTTAAATATAGGTAAACTTTTTAATATCTGAGCTTATTATAATAAGCTCAATAAAAAAAAGTTACTGCTATAGCAGTAAATAAAAAAAAAACTTACCTTGAAATATAAACTTTTTCCTCCCTCGACTGCCTCAAAAATAAAATTAAATCTGCTATATTTTCAACTACTATTTTAGATTATTCAGAAAAACTACTTCGACATTTTCTTATTCGGTAACGTACTTATTCGACAAGCATCCATCGTCAAAATTTCATAACTTTACGCGGTTGATACGATCAATCTTCATCAGTAAGAAATATTCTTACATTACGGAAGAAAGATTTTTGAAAATAAAATGTTTTTCTTCTAGGTATTAATTAAGAGCAACTTATTACCTATTTATAAAAATAAGATCCCAACGAATTTAGAAACTGCTCCTTTTATTGAAGTCGATTCAAAAGAAGATGAATAAAAAAAACAGAAAAAGTCCATTATCTGTATGAAAGGCTGGTTACTTTTTCTCACGGCCGCGGCCCTCGGCCGGGTGTACATTTACTGCTTTGTTTATGGTTTCCGACCTTTCCACCAACTTAGCGGAGTAATGAATTCGTAAACTTGGCAGGCCAGAGGTTTGACATGTAGCCAGATCTAGATATACACGGTGTTTAAGCTGAGAATTGGCTTTGTTGATTTTTGTCCTCGATAGATGTCGCTGTTATGGGCACATCGATTCCTACATCGCGGTATCGTTGTGTTCCCTTTGATTATATAACTTCAACCGGCGAAACTGTTATTTTGAGAACATGTGTAGACGACTGGAACGGTGTAATAGGAAACTGGGTTTTACTCCAGTTTTGCTCACCGAAACCATGTAGGTCCTTGAACTCACGGTGTGGCCCTTAATAGGAACACCAAAACCTTGACCTGATCATAATGCTCCCAAGTGCATAAAATCGGAGCTAAAGTATTTTAAAGTTATAGTTAAAACCCATAAGACATAACAGAGTTGTGGATTTATGATATTCTTCCGCGAAAAGTATTAATTACCTGATTTAAATAAAAGGGGATTGATCTTTTCAATAAAAAAGTAAGAATGTTGAATGTGGGTTGAATCCTTGTTGATTTACAGGGTCTTAATACTTTTAATAAAAATAAGGGAAAAAACATTTCATCGGTTTTTTTATGGAGAAAAATAGCAAGAATACAAAGGCAACAATAGCAAAAAACGTGGAATGAAAAAATTCCAGCAAAAATAAAGTATTTAATTATTTTGTACAAAAATCAGACCAAAAAAGGAATCCGAAAAAACCTATATATTAATCTGTAAATAATTTTCTAGATTTTTCAGTTTTCTTTGTTGAAAATGTCTTCTACTTCAAGGTCTGGGTGTCCTGCAAATCTTTCCAGGTCATCATCCTCCAAGCGATCTTCTGGAATAAGTTTAGTGTAAAAAAAAACCGGCCAAGTGCGTGTCGGGCCACGCGCAAATTATAGGGTTCCGAAGTTGACGATGCCCACAGTACCTTTCTAAGACTTATTAGCATCTAGCTAGCCTGTGGTAGGACGTGCCCGCCCGACGCCCCTGCCGCTCGAGAAAAATCATTGGTTTTTTAATCATTTCATAAGTCGACTAATGACTCGTAAATTTGTACAGCCTACTTAGCTGTGATAGTTTTCCTTTCAACTACGTTATATACGCCACAACCGTGATTTTTTTCAGCCATCCAAATACCACCATTTAGCTGGCAGGGGGGGGGGGGGGACACGTGACTCTAACAAAAAATAGCACTTTAAAGCTTAATATTTCACAAACGCATCACTTAATCGAAAAATGGTTTTAACAAACCCACAATATTTTTTCAAGACCTATTCAACGATATGCCACAACATGGGGTACGCAAGAAAAAAAATTTACATCCCCACTTTACCAGTAGGGGAGGTACCCTATAAAAAAATATATTTAAAAATTTTATTGTACCACTTTGCCACCGTAACTAATATGTATATTCATGCCAAATTACAGCTTTCTAGAACTAAGCATCTCCGAGCAATAGTGCGGACAGACGGACGGACATGGCGAAACTATAAGGGTTCCTAGTGAACTTCGGAACCCTAAAAAGGTGGTATGCCTGTGGAATCAAGTGAAAGAGCTCTTGGCCTCGGGAATAGGTTTTCTCATAGGCCAAAGTACTTCCATTATTTCATTTGTGAGAGTAGCCCCCGAACGAACTTTTTTTAATATATCTACGACCACAAACTTTTCGTCGAGGTTGGTCGTCATGTAAGTTTTGAACATAGGTACCTACCTATGTTCAAAATTTGGATTTTAGATTTGAAAGGATCCCGTTATTTTATCTCTATTTCCTTAATATGCAGCCTTATTCTCGTCTATAAGTAGTTTCTCCCTGTTAGTTATACTTTCTCTAATTTTTTTTATGATATAAAGTAGTTTTTGCTAAAACGGTGAACATTCATCTTAAACTGAAGTCTTCTTGCACGTTTTCATACCTACTTTTTATTTTAAATACAATTAGAGAACAACTAGGAAGAAAACTATAGACAGGAATAAGCTGCCACGGCTGCAGATTAGGGATATAGTTAAAATACAGGATATGTTCAAAATTTACAGGCGAGCAAAATTGACGCAGAGTTGGTGGACGAATATATTAAAAAAAACGTTCGTTTAGGGGCTATTCTCACAAAAAATAAGTAGAGGTACTTTGACCTGTGGGAATTCTATTCTCGAAGCCAAGTTAAAGGGCTTGAAAACTCTCCTTCACCTGATTCCACAGGAATACCACCATTTTTACACTGAACTTATTCCAGACCAACGGTTGAAGGATGATGACCTGGAAGGGTTTTCAGGACAACCTGACTTTGAAGTAGAAGATATTTACTAACACGAAGACTGGAAATTATATATAACAAGTTACAGATTAATTCATACGTTTTGTTCGAATTCTCTTTATGACTAAAGTATTGCAGTTTTAGTCTCCGTTGAAAATTTTGTATGAAATATTTTGTTTTTGCTAAAATCTTTTCACGCTACAAGTTTGCCTAAGTATTTGTGCCCTTTTTGATTAAAATTCATTAAAAAAAACCGTGTAAATATAATTTTCCCTTATTTTTTTATTTAATAAACAAAGATCCAACCCACATTCGCATTTTTATTAAAAAGATCCATCCCCATTTATTGGTTCTAAATCAGATAATAAATGCATATTGCAACAGATTAACATAACAATTAATAGAGCTAGCCATTTTCTATAATTGTGCATTCAAACTTTATTAAAAATATTTATAGAAAATTTTGTACACACATTTTTAACAAAAACGGCTTTTTCTCAAAACTGTCATGCTGTGGGTTGGATCTAGTTTGCAGAACTGCGTCCAATTGATGTAGGTACCTAAAATAATTGAAAATAATTTGAATGACAACGGCAAATTTTTCGACTGGGCACAATAATTCTGTTTGCAATATATTTCTGGCTCGATTAATTTTGTAAGAACATAAAGGTACTTAAACAATTTTTTTATTAGCATTAATTTAAACCATCATGCATTCTTTTTTGCTCTTATTACAGGCCACAAGTGCCACAAAGTGTTTGTTAAGTGAGTTAGTTAGTTTGACAGGTTAGTTACTAGATTAACAAAACCTGAGCTCTGAATTCGATTTAGCAACTTGTATATTGTGTGCTGTCGGCACGCTACGAACATGTGTAGCGGTTTGCTACGAACTCGCCCGTAGGCGCTTCGGCGTAGCGGCTTTTCCGATTAGGTGATTTGCTACAAATTTACAGAATCCATACTAATTCCATTAAAAAGCATTACATTTAAAAACATGCAAGTCTCGCTACGCGTAGTTCTTCTAAAATAAACAAAATAAAATAGTACATAGGGTGGTGAATTCGTAAATGTCCCAGATCGCAGGTTTCTGTGGCCCGAACCGAAGGTGAGGGCCATAAATATGCGGTCTGGGGCTTTACGAATTACCGCCCGTGGTTTGTCAAAAGTTTTACGTCTTGCCTTGGCCAAGAAGTGAGATTTTCTCTCCGCGTAGCGGGCAGAAAATCCCACTTTACGGCCCACATTATCAACATTTTCAAAAATCTTTCTTCCGTAATGTAAGAATATTTCTTACTGATGAAGATTGTTCGTATCAACCGCGTAAAGTTATGAAATTTTGACGATGGATGCTTGTCGAATAAGTACGTTACCGAATAAGAAAATGTCGAAGTAGTTTTTCTGAATAATCTAAAATAGTAGTTGAAAATATAGCAGATTTATTGATCTGAGTGGCGGCTTGAGGTCCAGCAGCTCAATCACGTTCGCCAATTAGTTTGGCGAATTCAAGCCAATGGCGCTTGATTCCGGTGAATCAAGTGCCTTTTTTGTAGCGATCACGTCTGCCACTTAGTTTGAAATTAATTGTCATTTTCCTATACGAAATTGAACCTTATTTGGTAAGCAGTGTGGTTCAATCTCGTATAAAGGTTAATTGAATGATTGAATGATATTTTCTGATATTTCGGTCTTTCAAACCAATACCTACTGTCAAATGAGTCAGTTTGACGTTCCAAGCTAATGGCGAGTTGATTCATGCATAGTTGACGGACTCCTGGTCGTTAAATATGGCCGCCGAGCTGTCATTCCATACAGAAACGTCATTTTATCCCATAGTAAAATATTTAACGTTAACGTTAACTTTAGTGGACGATTTGAATCAACTCAGTTCGTAATTGGTTTGAAATGTCAATGTCAAATGAAAAGCCGAAATATCGGAAAATATCATCGCCATTTTATGAATATTGTGCTGTGTGTTGTGTTTCTTCTGTACAGAAGAAAGTTATTAACCGACCGACCCTCGCAGAAGAGAAACATCCAAATAGAAGATTTGTCTTCATTTGCCACCGAAAAAATATGAGCTCAAGATGTGGCCGCCGACTTTTATCGTGTCGTAAAATGATTTTGTGGTAAACGCCAGCCACGTGTACTTAATTTCAATACCTAGCTGCATTTCAAAGGTGGGTGTTATTTGTTTTTCTATAGTTATAACAAATTTCACATTTTGTTTTTGTACATAACCTAAGCACATATCATTTTCACATCAAATAAATAGCAAGGTCTTCAATCTAAAACTATTTCCTATTGTTATTATATTATAATTTCCTTGCTTTACACAATTTGTGGCATTCTTTTATTAAAGATAGCTACAGTTAATGTGAAACAGCATAGTACCCTACATTTCAATATGTGCACACCACGACAATGTTCTACAATAGCCCACTCATCAAGAATGTGTGGGCTGTAAGTAAATGCCATAATGTATAAAAAGTATGTACTTAGTGTTTAGTTCAATTTAGTTTGGCAGCCTAAAGACTTAGGATAATAGCGCAGAAATCAATAACGGTATAAAGATGTGTTGAAAATAATAGCAGTACCTAAAGGAAAAACTGAAATGAAGTTTGAATATGTTATAATATAAAACATAATTTAAATTTATATGTATTATAAGAATTACTCCTCTTAGTTTGCCATCACACCTGGGTGGGTGCGCCCAACAGTTTGAAAAAGTGATCTAGTTTCTCAACTGTACTACCTTGTTTCAGGGCTGGGGTTTACTTCAAGCATTTTGTAAAAATGAGTCGTCATGGACTGTTAAGATGCTATGAAATTAAAATGCCAAGATATCATCAACTACACATTACATGATTGAATAAAATTGCTTTGTTTGGACTATTTATTTCTAATTTCTATATCTTTCTTATCTCTATCAGCAATGGAATGGAGTCAGTCAGACAACATGTGTGTATAGAAAGTTTCATGGTAGGAAATATTTTAAAGTACAGCCTGCATTGCATTGATGCATAAGTAGGTACATTTATTTACCTTGAGATAATTGAACTTATTAACTTTAAATAGAAAACTTTTACCTAATTTATTTATTTATTAGCACCTTGTATGTAAATGTTCCGATAGTGTGAAAATAATGGAGTTAACAAAACAGTAAGTACCACAACAGCCTATAATGTGTCGCTGCTGAGCACAGGCCCAGGGCCAACGGTGTTAGAAGCCTAATGCACACTCAGTGTGGATTGGGGACTTTGCACACATCTGCAGATCCTGTAGGAGTCTGCGATTTGTTTGCTATTTGTTTACAGTAGTATGTGCAAGGTTTGTATAAAAAGAAATTGCCTTTTTATTTATTAGTACACCCATGTAAATGAGGGGATGGCAGCTAGTATTTATTATAATTGAACACTATCCAGCCAATGGCGCAAAAAATGACAATGGCTGCCTACTTAGGAATTTAGGAATCCTATTGATCCCATAATTGAAAGCGATATGGATCAATTGCAGATTCATATTCCCTATGTAGGCTCTCAATCGGGTCCTAATATGATGAGGCGTGATTTGGTACAGAGGTTATGGAGTAATCGTAGGAATTAAGCTTGTTTGTATGTTGTATGTGTGTTTGTATCTTTACTGAATTTGCTTGTATATATGTCTTATCTTACATTTAGAAGTAACTGCAGTTTCTTTGCTGTGTTTTTTGTTTGTTTAAGGGTTTAGTGCGGCTGGGTGCTGCGGTTGCGACGAGCGTGGCGCCGAGTGTCGCCGCCCGCCGAGTTGTTTGCACCCCCCCCCCCCCCCCTAAAACACCGTACGTTATTTTGAAAACCTTTTCAAACATTGATACCTACTAAACATTTCATATGTTCATTTCACCTTTCCCTGATTCCCTGAGAAACGGTATGCTGTGCTGTGCTCTATATTTTAGGTGTGGTGCCTTGACGTCGCGCCTTAGCTGAGGGGCTCAAGTCTGTCGCAGTGAAGAACTGTGAAAAATTACTTCTTTAGGTAGGTAGCATGTAAGAGACCTTTATTTCTGCGCATGTTTACGACTGAAGTGCCAATAAGCGTGCGCGCTTAAGCTAATTAGTATAAACCTGTAAGTAAATTTCTATAAAATAAATAAAAACTGTTATATAATTGACTTACACTATACGAATTATTTCCCCTATTTGGGTTTTTCAAATTTTTAAGCAAAATACTAAAAAAAAAACTTATTTAGTAACACACGTATCATTCGCGAATAAAAACTCACGCAGACATTGACTTAAAAATAACTTTTTTTTTTTGGGTTATTTATCTACTACTACTATACTATTTGCGTCCCACTGCTGGGCACAGGCCGCGCGAGACGGTTCGTATACATGTTCGTATACAGCTTGTATACATGGCTCAGAAGTGAGATGGGTCTGTAATTCTTCAGCAAGGTATTATCACCTTTTTTTGAAGAAAAGCACTACCGCACTTCTGTTCCATGCTTGCGGCGTTCTCCCTTCGTGAAAGACGGAATTAAACAGCGTCTGAAGGGCCTTGAGGACTGATTTACAATCCGCCTTCAGGAGTTCGGCTGTAATTCCGTCGTCACCGTCGTACGCGCTGAATTTAATTTCTCGCGCGGAAGTTTTTATCTTTTCGGTAACTCCTAACCCTGAAATATTTATATTGCATGGTATAAAGAGCAATCATAAAGTGCATGAATATGCACTGCAAAAATGCAAGTGACTTTGTTTTATAATAGTACTGAGTGAAAGATAAGAGCGTAAATTTGATACTTTCTGCGTCCAACTTTAAAACAGCTGTAATTTCATAGAAACTTTCAACTCCTCTTTTTACTCCAATTACGAGGAATTTTCCAAAACTCCTTTCATATTGCCCACTTCGGTCTAAGAGAAACCTTACTGCCAAATTTCATGTTTCCAAGCTAGGTTTAAAAGTTTCATACAAATGTTCAGCCCAATTTTTACCCCACTTAAGGGAAATTTTCCAAACATCTTTTCTCAGTGCCCATTTAAGTACGACATAAGAGAAAGCTTTCTGCCAATATTTATGTTTCTAAGGCTAGCGGTTAAGAAGTTTCATACAAACTTTCAACTCCCTTTAAGCCCTTTTAGGGGAATTTCCAGAAGTCCTTTCTTTCTTAGTCACTTACATCTTACATCACAAGAGAAACTTTTCTGCCAAAGTTCATTTTTCTAGGCTTAGCGGTTTAGAAGGTACATACAAACTTTTAACCCCCTTTTTACCCTCATAAAGGGACACTTTCCAAAAATCCTTTGTTAGTGCTCATTTATGTCATAAAAGAAACCATTTTTCCAACTTTCATGTTTCTAGGCCCAATGACTTAAAGTTACATACAAACTTTTAACCCTCTTTTTAATCTTATAAGGAGGCACTTTCCAAAAATACTTTGTTAGTGCTTATTTAAGTATGTCATAAAAAAAAATTGACAAATTTCATGTTTCTAGGCCTAACGGTTTAGAAGTTACATACAAACTTTCAAACCCCTTTTCATTTTATTTCTAAAATTAATTTCTAAAAATACTTACCTATAAGGAGGCACTTTCCAAAAATCCTTTAATCGATCAGTCAGTCAGTACACCATAAATTTAAACAACTAATCGTGCACAGTATTTGTCATCATCCAAATTATAATAAATCAATGGGATACGGATAGCGGTTCACTTGACTAAATTCATTTTAGCTATTTTCTCCCGAGCAAAAGACTACTGCACCGATTTTCATTAATATACATTATACAATGCATATTTTTAAAAGTTAATTTAAGCCAATACAGAAAGAATGGTCGAAATGACTTCACTATCGCTAATAATTATGAAACTTGTAAAAACACCGGTTCATAGCGTGACACTGACACTGCGGAAAGCGTGATTGTACTTTTTACCCGACTGCGTGTATGTATGTATGTTTCTTTTATTCCTTTGTTGTTTCCTTTGATTATGATCGGATCGAATCATAAATCCCTATGTTCAATATCGATATCGACAAACAACACTAGAATATCGATAAAATTATCGACAACGTGTCACATCACATTCATTGTGTACGTATTAGTCTGTCTCCCTCCCCAACCTCAAGCCTTCCTCCGCTAAGCACGATAGAGACAGCTGCAGCTTGGACGGAAAATACCTATGAAAAGAACACAAAAACAACGTTTGGCTGTCCCCTATTTCCTCTTCCAAAACTGGACCAATTTGATTGCAGTTTTTTTTTTAAATTTGTTTGCTGATTGTTTGAACACAACGAAAAATCTGGCATTTTTTTTAGATTTTTGAAGGCTCATATCGTTTTTAAGACTTGGTTTATAAAAAAAAAAGGAACCTAGAATTAGTGGTGAATTTTAGGAAAAAAAATAATGTCGATATTTGCTTTATCCAGGGAGAAAACAGGGTACAGCGTTTGTATGGAGAAACAGCCGTTGTGTTTCCTCTTAATTAAAATTGTTGCCACACACATCTAACCGAAACCGTCCTACCTTGCCACAAGTTGCGAGCAACGAAACAAAGAGGAGATGAATCTATTGTGGTGAATTCCGTGTTGGCGATTGGGAAGAATGAACCGATGTGCAGTGAGGGATTTAATAAAGCTCAGCTTATTAGAGACTATAAGCAAGTGTTTAACTGTTCGCTGGGGAGGCCCGTGAGCGCGCGCTTCGAGCTGCGCGTGTGGCCGGGCGCCCGTGTTGGCGCCCGTGTCCCGGTGTGCGCGGCCGGGCGCCGCGCCCGTGTCAGCGCCCG
>CAXARK010000459.1:0-18825 GCA_963971205.1 Aethes cnicana
CGCGCACGGCGCCGCGGTTGCCCGCCGAGCACGCGCACGAGCCGCGCGTCGCACACGCTCCACAGGCGCACGCTGCGGTCGGCGCCGCCGGTCGCTATGTAGGCCTCGTTCGGGTGGAACTTGACGCACTAAAAATAAACATTCATCTTCTTAGGTTCTTCCCCCCTCCCCCCACACACCTGTTGACGCGCATTCGGCAAAAGCTTTTAGTAAAAAGCTTTATGTCCACGCAATAAAGCAAAAAACACGTTGAGGCATTGCAGACATAAAGCTTTTTTGTATCGGCATTCACCGATTCCACGTCGGTAGATGGGAGATCCTTATTGGTAAAATCACACAGACACAGAATATAACGACGAGAATTGAATTCAAATGTCCTTAATGTGGGCGTATATTTTATTTTCTGTATTGATGGATGGCTATCTCCTGATTCTCCTGTATGATTTTAAGATTTAGAATAATAGAGGCTATGATTTCAGAAGACTTATCATCATATCTGTTTGATTGAAATTGTGTACCTAGAGTAGATTAATATCACTAGAATTTGCGACAGAACAGTGACAGGAGAACATTTAAGAAGCCCTTTAACTATGGAGTGTGGAATGTGTCTTGGTAAGGAGCGCAATCTTATATGGCGAAACAGTTGAAAACGTGTCCAGCGGATTTGATAAGCAACAAAACAAAACACACTCTCCTCACAACCGCTTTCGCTGCGTTTTCGCTTCAGCAGCGCCATCTGAAGGCGCTACTGCAGACTATCGGCTTAGGTGGCTTGACTGGCGTGGCGACTGCAGCGCCCCCAATCTACCCGATTTGGTGTCAACTTTTGGAACTATAAAGACTGCGCTCCTTTACTTCAACCCTCCAACGTTTCAAAAGTCAATCCCAACTTACCGTGACGTCAGACATGTGGCCGACAAACACTCTGACCGGGAAAGTCCGATCCAGAGACCAAAGCTTTGCGGTCTTGTCGTGGGACCCCGTCACTATGAAGAGGCCGTTCTTTGACACGTCCATGCACCAAATCGGGTAATTATGGCCCCTGGAATAGTTGATGGTAGTTTACTACAGAAAGGATAATCGATACAATTAATAACTACAGATAAACCATGGGGGTATATAGGTCTTCGAGGGGTCTGAGCATAGAAAAATCCCGTATTCGTCCCGATTCTTATTCTTAATACTAGCTTTTTCGCGCAACGTCGTATGCGCAGAGATATTAAAATGTAAAATCCCGTTTTTTTTTCGTTCCTGTGGGAATTCCGGGAAATCCTCTCTTAGTGCTCCCCTGCGTTCCCTAAGGAATCTGCATGCCAAATTTCAGTTCTCTACGACCAGTAGATTCGGCTTTGCATTGATCGATCAGTCAGTCAGTCAGTCAGTTTTTTGTTTTATATAGACTTCGTCAACGGCTTAGGTGTTTCGCCGCCTTTACAGTGTTTAAACTGAAACTACAAAGTACTTAACAAACCTGTAAATAGAAGCGCAGGAATAATCGTCAAGTCTCCAGGCGCGCATAGTGCAGTCGTGGGAGGCTGAAAGCACCAACTGTTCCCGAGAGAGGACGGACACTGCCTGCACCGGCCCCGAGTGACCGCGCAACGGCTGGCCTGTTCCGATTTGTCTACAATAATGCATAATTTTTAGCCTTTTTTAGGGTTCCGAAGTCCACAAGGAACCCTTATAGTTTCGCCATGTCCGTCCGTCCGTCCGTCTGTCCGCACTATTGCTCGGAGATGCTTAGGTCTAGAGAGCTGTAATTTGGCATGAATATGCATATTAGTTATGCTGACAAAGTGGTACAATAAAATTTTGAAATATATTTTTTTATAGGGTACCTCCCCTACTCGTAAAGTGGGGATGTAATTTTTTTTTTCTTGCATACCCCATGGTGCGGCATATCGTTGAATAGGTCTCGAAACAATATTGTGGGTTTGTTAAAACCATTTTTTGATTAAGTGATGCGTTTGTGAAATATTAAGCTTTAAAGTGCTATTTATTGTTTGTTTAGTCACGTGTCCCCCCCCCCCCCCGCCCTGCCAGCTAAATGGTGGTATTTGGATGGCTGAAAAAAATCACGGTTGTGGCATATATAACGTAGTTGAAAGGAAAACTATCAGAGCTAAGTAGGCTGTACAAACTTACGAGTAATAGTCGACCAACTTATAATGATGATTTTTCTCGAGCGGCAGGGGAGTCGGGCGGGCACGTCATACCACAGGCTAGCTACTCGTAGATGCTAATAAGTCTTAGAAAGGTACTGTGGGCATCGTCAACTTCGGAACCCTATAATTTGCGCGTGGCCCGACACGCACTTGGCCGGTTTTTAATACTCAAACTAGTTATTAATAGAGGCAGAGACAAATTATATAGACTGTCGATGTCCCTACATTACGGCGTACATCGACAATAGTCAGGTGGCTTCAAATTTTTACACTTCGCCTGTACAGCGCCATCTAGACGTTGCTCATTGAGTTCAAATTTGTATGTAGGCTACCTCATCATCATCATCATCATTTCAGCCGATAGACGTCCACTGCTGGACATAGGCCTCCCCCAAGGCGCGCCACTCAGACCGGTTCTGTGCCACTCGCATCCACCGCGTTCCCGCGACCTTTACAAGGTCGTCACTCCATCTTGTTGGAGGCCTACCGACAGCTCGTCTACCGGTTCGCGGACGCCACTCCAGGACTTTCTTGCCCCATCGGCCATCAGTCCTGCGAGCAATGTGCCCCGCCCACTGCCACTTAAGGTTCGCAATTCTTCGGGCTATGTCGGTGACCCTAGTTCTACTGCGGATATCCTCATTTCTGATTCTATCACGCAGAGAAACCCCGAGCATAGCCCTCTCCATTGCCCTCTGGGTGACCTTGAGCCCTCTTATGAGGCCCATCGTAAGCGCCCACGTCTCGGAACCATAAGTCATCACTGGCAACACACACTGGTCGAAGACTTTCGACTTAAGACACTGCGGTAATTTGGACGAAAAGACACTGCGAAGCTTCCCGAACGCTGCCCAGCCGAGTCGGATTCGACGATTGATCTCTTTCTCGAAGTTGGACCTACCTAACTGGACTGTTTGTCCCAGGTATACATAATGGTCAACAACTTCGAGCGCAGAGCCTCCGATTATTACTGGAGTTGGCACAACATGGACATTGGACATGATCTTCGTCTTGTCCATGTTCATTTTCAGACCAACTCGATCGGAAACTGCTGAGGTCAACGAGCATAGCACTGAGGTCTTCCATGGTCTCAGCCATAACTACTATATCGTCGGCAAATCGAAGGTGAGTGATGTACTCGCCATTTACATTGATGCCTCGTCCTTTCCAGTCCAGCACCTTGAAGGCATCCTCCAATGCAGCGGTGAACAGCTTCGGAGGGATTACGTCTCCTTGTCTGACTCCCCGCTGCAGTGGGATGGGCATCGTGGTCTGGTCCTGTAGTCGGACGGACATGGTGGCATTTTCGTACAAACACTTCAACACTTCGATGTACCGGTAGTCAGCTTGGCACCTCTGGAGAGACTGCAGCACAGCCCAAGTCTCGATCGAATCGAAGGCTTTCTCGTAGTCCACAAATGCAAGGCAAAGGGGGAGGTTATACTCTTCGGTCTTCTGTATAACCTGCCGCAACGCATGTATGTGGTCTACGGTACTATAGCCCTTTCGGAAACCGGCTTGTTCGGGAGGCTGGAATTCGTCAAACCTGCGCGCGAGACGGTTCGTAATGACTCTCGAAAACAGCTTGTAGACATGACTCAGAAGTGAGATGGGTCTATAATTCTTCAGCAAGGTGTTATCACCTTTTTTGAAGAAGAGCACCACCACACTTCTGTTCCATGCTCGCGGCGTTCTCCCTTCATGGATGACGGAATTAAACAGCGTCTGAAGGGCCTTAAGGACTGGTTTACCACTCGCCTTCAGGAGTTCAGCTGTAATTCCGTCATCACCGGGGGCTTTGCCGTTCTTAAGCTGTTTGAGAGCCATACTAATCTCGTACAGCGTAGGCTACCTAGGCAGCGACATCTATTATCACATTTTACCCCAATTCAACAGTTATTTCCGGCGTACGCTGATTTTTATGAAGGTTGGCATTATAGGTTTAGAGGTTTACCTTACTTTTTCTATGGTAGAGGTATGTAGTTAAGTTTTTTTTTTTGTTATGGCACTAGTGAACTGTGTGCCAGTGTCTAGTAAAAGTTAAGTAAGTTTGCATGAACCAGAAACTAAATGATTTTAAAATTTTTCATTACATGGCCAGTTAGTTCATTAAACAATAAAGGCATTAAAAAAATACAATGAAGATTAGAGTCAATAGCAAATAGGTTAAATGAATAAATATATCACACAATTACAAAATGAAATTAATAAATAACACTCAGTAAACTCACAAGGTATCATCAACGATTGGCTCGGGCTCCACAGGCACATTACACGCCAGTTCAAACTCCGATATGTTGCAGTTTACTTTACGTTTCACATTATTCTGTCCGAGATCCCACAACCTCATTTCCGAATTATTAAACCCTCCACATAAAACATTACAGCCTGGATCTGTTTTTGCACAAACTAAACTGCAAAAAAAAAACATTTTTCTGTGGATAAATAAGAAAATTTACTATACAATTTTGTTCCCAAACTAAAAATACATACTATGAATCGGGTGCTACAATTTTGTACAATTTTAATGGTGCCATTGAATCCCTGACACCTTTAATAGCATCTTGCAAGTCTCGTAATTCTTTGTCCACGCTCTGATACTCTGCATGTCCGTTGCATTTTGAAAATATATCTTAAAACAAAAGATACAAACATGAATTACAGCCCTAGTGAAGTAAATAACTTTTACATCAGCCTTGGCCGTAAAGTGGGATTTTCTGCCCGCTACGCGGAGAGAAAATCTCACTTCTTGGCCAAGGCAAGACGTAAAACTTTTTACGTCACACCAAGCCGAAAAGCGGGATTTACCGCCCTTGGGCGCTACGAAAAATCCCTCTTCACGGCCAGGTGGTGACGTAAAATCGTATACTAACCACGGGCGGTCGTAAAGAAATCCTCAGACCGCTAGATTATAGCCCTCGCCTCCGGCTCGGGCCTCAATTACCCGCGATCTGAGACTTTCTTTACTTGACCGCCCTAGGTGTGTAATGTACTATGACAAACCACGGGTGGTAATTCGTAAAACCCCAGATCGCATATTTATGGACACAGAAACCTGCGATCTGGGACATTTACGAATTCACCACCCTAGGTCTGTAATATACTAATAATGTTGTGTAAAAGTTTATACCATTGATATCTGTGACTTTTTCTCCTGACTTTAAGACATGTCTGTGTAGCTCATCAATATTATCATCTTCTTCATCTTCCTGCAATAAAGGAACATATAATAACAGTGGACCAGGGATGTAACGGATATGGTTTTATCGGAACCGAAAGCGGAACCAGATGTTTTCAATTTAGTTTATCGGAACCGGAAACGGAATCGGAACCGAAAACTGAACCGGAACCAGAAACGGAGCCTGAGCGATAGGTGGACGCGATGTCTGTCCAAATATTAATAAGGCGGAGAGCGAATTACTGGTTTAAACCTGTTTGTTTTTGATGTATGTCACTCATGTCCCGCTGCTGCGCTTAGCATTGACATCCATTATAACTTCCGATTCAAAAGTAACGGAACCGGAACTGAAACGGAAGTTTAATACCCAACGGAAGTTCCGACTTAACGGAAATGGAACCGGAGCTCCGTAACATGCACAGGACACAAGTCAGAAATTATAGAAATTGATATTTAAAGAAACTTACGGAATCTTTCTTATTGGAGTCATTGTTTATATCAATGTGGAACCAAGTCTGCAGAACCTGGATTAAAAGAACATGACCATGCTTTGCTAGGTAAGCCTTCAACATATTTAGGGCGATTGGTGATAAGTATATGTCGTATTTACATGATCTGAAATCAAATGAAGTTCAGTGAGAAAGTGAGGAAAAGGTTTGGATAGAAGGTCATAAGAGATAGGTTTGGAAGGGAAAGCATAAGTCTGTAGATGGAATTGAAATTTGACTTTATTGTTACTAGCAACAGAGTATTGGCAAAAAAAATATTGTGCCGAGAGATTGTAGGTAGAATCAATACTGATATTAATGCATTACCTAAATGCTGCAATGGATGGTCTAGTTTCTACCTCCTGCAATGTATAGATGGATCCAATATCATCTAGTAACTGGTTCATGTAGTCTTTTTCAGGCGTTTCATTATCAATAGTCCCGTTTTGCAACGAGTTGAACAGTTGTTCCAAACTGTTTGGTCTGTACAGTGCTGATGGCAAGTTTCCATCTATTGGTTGGTGGTATGATAAGCCTTTCTGTGGGAGTGTGACGGAGTGTCTCTTGAGAAACATTTGAGCAGCCCCACCGTGACCCCCTCGAAGCATTTCTAGATACATGTGGCAGAGTAAAGGAGTGAGTAACCCGAGAAGTTCATTCTTCACACTTTCAATTTTGATGTCTTTTATAAAGGTGACCAACCTGTACAAGAGGAAGATAAAAGTAAAGTTATCAATTACTGAACAGTCCAATTAAATTAAATTCTTTATTTTATTAAAATGGTTTATTGGTTGCATAAGTTTTAAGAAGAAATTTAGTGTTTGGGAACCTCTTTTAGTTATGCATGCAAAAATACTTGTCAGAGTTATCCCGCTCTTATAGCAGCAATGTTCGGGTACAAACAATGAGACCTATAATTACAAATATTTATAAATTTATATTAGGTAAGGTATTTACAAAATGGGCCTGAAACCAACCGCATTGAGAGTTATGTCAATAAATAGGTCTTAAAATCTACTTTATTTCATTATATGGGCACCAATCAAATTCCATTGCAGAACTAAGATATTTGTATTTTAGTCACGGTGAGTACGAGACGAGCTACGATAAATGCATTCGGAGAATATTCATATTCTGGAGGGTAGGTATTGAGCAAACCCAATTTAAAAAATGAAGGTAGGGATATTGACCGTTCCATTAATTATTCGTTCGGTGTCATTTCTTGTTGAATATCGTGTTTTACCAATAATAATATTATTTCGAGTCATTTAAAACCTCTTCTACCTAGGTATCTATTCTTAAGTACCTATCTCTATCTCAAAGAGAACCTGTTTTTTAATAGATCTTATTTACTCTGACTGAAATATAAATATCTCAGTTCTGCAATGGAATTCGGCTTTGTGCCCATATAATGAAATAAAGTAAATTTAAAGACCTATTTAATGACTTAAGTTTCAGCTCTGTTGGTTTCAGAACCAGGCTCCATACAAAGTTGCCCATGGTCCTTTATATAAAAAAATGTTAATTCTTTCTCAAACAAATTAACTAAAATAAAATAGTGCATTGGAGACCACACTATTTGATAATTAATACTAATGAAACACATGAAAAAATATCAAACAGCCTGTCAAAATTGTGGGACGGTTTCGGGATGGCATACCAAGGGTTAAATAGGATATAATAAAATCATAAGGGAAGTTTTACCTTGTGTATTGAGAGTCATATTGTCCAGGGTCATTGTTTATGCAAGAAAACAATATGGAGTTAACTCTGCTTGCTTCACACTGAACTATTGTGGCTACTGCCATTTGCTCTGCACTTTGGCTTATAGAATTATTATTATTGAATACATCAGTGTCCTGAAAAAGATACAATTACTACATGGAACTGGTGTCATGGTATACCCTAGGCAGACCCTAGCATGATAAGAGCTAAGATTAATATGAAAGAAAGGAAATAAATCTGAAAACTTACGGGATAATTCCGACGTTCTAGATAAGATGAAACAGCGGCCTTAACAGCATCATTTCTATTCTTTTTAATTAAGGACATTTTGGTTACAAAAAAACATTCACACGTGTGTTGTTGCTCGCCAGTTAGCCACAACAATTAACTCCATTTGCTACGCTGAAATTCCTTCTTTTATCGAGTTTTTACTTAGTTTTTAAGAATAAAATACAAAGTCTAGGCATATATAAGCAAGCCCAAGCAAAGCACGCACGCAGTACGCACACAACACAACACAAAAGCAAAGCAACACAAGCTTGATTGACAAGAACTGTCACTGTCACAGTAATGTTATTTTGTTCGTTCGCGATACCGATTTAAACGCTGAACTTTATATAAATGCAGGCTAAAAAGCTTGCATCTAAACGAGCTTAACCAATTAAAAAGCAATCAGCATATGTTTTGCTTGACGTGCACTGACAAAATTGACTTTTAGTGTGACACTAGTAACAGAATTTGGTCTATTTAGGAAAAATGGCTGGTGCGCTAGCACGAATAATTCATGGGGCGAAGTCTCAAATGGGTAAATACCAAAAGAAATGGCTCATGGTGAAATCAAATAAGTTATTGATAGATTATAGAGTCACATACCATTCCTGAAGTGTCGGTGGGGATGAGTGCGTAGTGGTGAAGCTTACATAATATTGACGTCTCATGGTGTTTTCCAGGCGTTGTTGGCCCGCTGGTGAGCGTCAGCAATGTACCCGTGCGGTTCCAGCAGACGAAGCAGACAAAAGCCCCGGAGAAGACCCAATTTGGTCCTCTATCGGATTGTGACCGCATATTTACGAACTTGTACGGCAGACATGAGTGGAGGCTGAAGGGTGCCCTTTGCCGCGGAGACTGGTACATGACCAAGGAGATTATCGAGAAGGGCAGCGACTGGATTGTCAGTAAGTTTGCCGCTATTAAATTTTTATAGGCAGCAAAATTAACAAAACTTGAAAAGGTGCAGCAGAAGTTTGGGCTTCAAAAACATTCTCTATCAAATTACAATGTACTATTTTTTTAAGCAGATTTGAGCTTTAATCTGCATCTTTCGTTTCTTCTTCACTCAAAATAAACTAAAAAAAAAGCATCTTGAAAATCCTGATTCAGCTTCCTGGTTTTATGCCTCTAAAAATATTTTTGAACGTTTTAGATGAAATGAAATCCTCTGGTCTTCGTGGCCGTGGTGGCGCTGGTTTCCCCACGGGCATGAAGTGGTCCTTCATGAACAAGCCTTCCGATGGCCGTCCTAAATACCTTGTCGTCAATGCTGACGAGGGAGAGCCCGGCACTTGCAAAGACAGAGAGATCATGCGTCACGACCCACACAAGCTCGTAGAAGGGTGTCTGCTTGCTGGGTTCGCCATCGGAGCCAGAGCAGCTTATATCTATATTAGAGGAGAGTTTTACAATGAAGCCAGCAACCTTCAAGTGGCTATCGCAGAGGTAAAACATGAGAGGAATTAGAATTTGATTCAGTTTCTAGCCACCTATAAATCAAATTATTTTTCATGAACTTGCGTTGGAAAATAACTTATACTTAACAATCACTCCAAGCAGTAATTTTGAAATCAAATATATCAATCTAATAAATTTACATTACTTCTAAATCATTGTGAAATCTGTACTATTTATTTCTAATATCTTAATTACATCCTCATCATTTCTAAATTCCGCTTAATGAGGCACATTTACTAAGAGCTATTGAATTGAATGATTAGTTGATCATGATATTGAAATATCATAGGTACTCAGCAGAGGTCAATAAATGTAGAAAAAAAAACATTTTAATATGAATTCTAAAATGAATACTAAACAAATAAATTATGAAATTTCATACTTTATCTGTTTCAAGTAATTTATTTCCAAACTGAATTCAGACTGTGGTTATCTTTTATTTAGATAATGTTATTCTTATATACAACACACAATTAACATTAACAATTAACATTCAAATCTTTCAGGCCTATCAGGCAGGTTTGCTTGGCAAGAACGCCTGCAACTCCGGCTATGATTTTGATGTGTTTGTGCACCGTGGAGCTGGAGCCTACATCTGTGGAGAGGAGACAGCACTCATAGAGTCTATCGAGGGCAAGCAAGGCAAGCCAAGGTTGAAGCCCCCATTCCCTGCTGATGTTGGCCTGTTTGGATGCCCCACTACTGTGAACAATGTGGAGTCCATCGCAGTTGCACCAGTAAGTATTGTTTGAAACACTTGTAGGAGCATACGCTAGAATTTGCCCTAGTATTGTTTGAAATAATCAGTTTGCAGTGGCTGGGTTTCTGCAATTGTTTTCTATTCTATTGAGATTGACTCTAATCTGTAAATCACAAATGTGATAAATATTTGAAAACATGATTAGTTTTGTAAATTGGCGCCCGCACTATTTATTCTACTAACTACACGTAATGTAAAAAAAATTCTACCCATCTGACTGCTTGAAAATCCATAATAGTTGGTTACATTGCAATTCTTTTTATTACGAATGTCTTGGATCATCAGATTCTTCTCCACAGACGATACTCCGTCGCGGAGGCGCGTGGTTCGCGTCCTTCGGGCGCCCCCGTAACTCTGGCACCAAACTGTTCAACATCTCCGGACACGTCAACACCCCGTGCACGGTCGAGGAGGAGATGAGCATCCCGCTAAAGGTAATATCTACTACAACTACTACAGCCTATTTGCGTCCCACTGCTGGGCACAGGCCTCCCCTCATTATGAGAGGGTTTGGGCTATAGTCCCCACGCGGGCCCAGGGCGGATTGGGGATTTCACACACATCTTTGAATTACTTCGCAGATGCGTGCAGGTTTTCTCGCGATGTTTTCCTTCGCCGAAAAGCTCATGGTAAATACAAATTGAATTTCGC
Source organism: Aethes cnicana (assembly GCA_963971205.1). NCBI lineage: Eukaryota > Metazoa > Arthropoda > Insecta > Lepidoptera > Tortricidae > Aethes > Aethes cnicana. The sequence continues at coordinate 10,696 of CAXARK010000459.1, forward strand.
ACGTAAGTAAACTTAGAGGTGCGAGCCGGAATCGAACCCCCGACTCTCGGCATGAGAGGCGGTAGGTCGAACCACTAGGCCACCACGACTATTTTAAGGTAATATCACGCCCGCGAAACTCTTAAAGTGTGCATTTAAGTGTTATGTGCAGTGTTCGCCGTGGGCGATTACTGTATCTAGGGTGGAGGTGGAAATGTTTAATGAGCTGTTTGTTACTTTTGCTTAAAATTTATTTAATTTTCCTCAATATTCAGGAATTGTTGGAGCGTCACGGCGGAGGCATCGTGGGAGGCTGGGACAACCTGCTAGCCGTCATTCCCGGGGGATCCTCCACGCCACTCATCCCCAAGGAGTAAGTTTGCCTTATCAATCTAATGTTATACCCAACCAGTAATCCAGCAGCAAATTCAAATTTTGTATGGGCTATTCGAGGAATAAATTTTATCTGACAATTGAAAAATCAGCCCTTACTGAAATAAAATAGTCATCTGGAAGCAATATACCTAAACAAAAAAAAAAGAAAACGTAACCTACTGCTATTACGTAGTCAGTCTTGTGTCCCATCTCCCATCTCTTGTCATGGATCCCATCAGAATTGAACCACCTTTCAAATGAGAAAAGAACCATCGAAGTTGGTTCACATTTGATATTTATTTTCGGTGAACATATATCTCTATGTACAAGAAAAGAACGATCCGAGAACCTTTTCTTGAAGTCGTTTAAAAATAAATGTCATCTTTTGTAATTTTTATAATTATTTCTTTACCAATTTTCTTCCCCAGCGTCTGCGCAACCGTGCTAATGGATTTCGATGCTCTCGTCGCCGCCAACACGTCGTTCGGTACCGCGGCTATTATTGTGATGAACAAATCGACGGACATAGTCAAGGCCATCTCTCGCCTGCTGATGTTCTATAAGCACGAGTCGTGCGGCCAGTGCACGCCGTGCCGTGAGGGTGTGGGCTGGATGAACAAGATCATGGTCAGGTAAGGGGAAATTTAAAAAAAAGTAGACTGTGTTGGTGCAGACGGCCATTGGTGTTTAAGGGAAATGTCTATGATATCAGCGATACTAAATCGTGGTCAAGACTATATGAGCTAAATAAAGACACTGGAATCTATGTTTCTAAGATAGTTATTAAGGTAAGACAGTATAGACCAATTCATCACAGTCCACTTTTCTTGACTTTTTTGTAGAAATCTTCTACTATCTAAAGTCCCGCGCCTTCACATTTCAAAATGCTTCAATGTATTTAAAAAGTACCATCAACACTCAACACATGTGTGCGTGCTGAGACAGCCATCAACTATGCGTTGAGAGAGTTAGTGGTGCTTTTTAAATAATAATGAAAAAAATGAAGCGTTTTGAAATGTGAAGGCGGGGGACTTTAGATAGTAGAAGATCTCTACCCTTTAACCGATGTATTCGTTGTAATTTTAAAGACGTTTCACGTCAAGAAAATAGATTATACAGCTTATTATATGAACCTGTAACGCACGGGATATACAACATAGCAATCTAAAAACTAACTTCACCCCTACTGATGTTCCCAACTAAAATTGTTTTGTTTCGTGTTTTCAGATTCGTCGAAGGCAACGCCTCACCGAAAGAGATTGACATGATTTGGGAGATTTCGAAGCAAATTGAAGGTAAAAAAAAACTGCCATTATGGCTGTTACCATATTCACCAAACAGTTTGAATGTACTCTTAATTGTATGCTGGAATATAAATCGGTACTCGACAATCAATAAAATAATGAAAATAAATTATTAAAAAAGGTCACAAAAATATTGCGATTGATCATGTACGTCACACTATTTAGTATGTCCATTCGTTTGTTCTGATTTGTTCTGAGTTCTGATTTGACTTGTCAGTCAAGTAGCCAATTGGTATATGAAATGGGTAGCAAACAGACTATCTGGTGGCATTTGCCTTATTTCGCTATAGCGTAAAGAAATCACACACTTTACGCACGTATGTGAGTATTTTCTTTTTTCATCAGGCCACACGATCTGCGCGCTAGGCGACGGGGCTGCGTGGCCGGTTCAGGGCCTCATCCGGCACTTCAGGCCCGAGCTGGAGCGCCGCATGGCCGAGTACGCCTGCGCCCATGGACCGAGCATGGCTGAGAGAACTTATTAGAAACACTAGGCCATCGACCGAAGTTGCGATTCATACCTAGAGGATCGAATCGATGAGAAGCAAATTTTACAATATGGCAAAGGAATGGCGTATTCCTGGTCACTAGTTGGCGCTACTATCTAGAAGGTGGTGGTTGTCAATGACAGTCAATGTCAACATTTGTCATTTCATACAATAGTGTCAATGTCACCGTGACATTTGACGTTTCGGAGATCTCAGTGGTGCCAATTGGTCGTGTAATATGGCACATAATGTGCTAAACTGGCAATGCTGTACCTCTTAGGACTGCAAGCGCCTCTAGCGGCGAATTCAAGTGTTTTTTTTAAATATTTTAATAAAATTTGCGTCTTTTCGGCTCCGATCTGCGATTCAATTAGAACGCGTGCCGACGAATGATAAATATAGTCTCTTTTTTTTTCTTCGTTCGAATTCGGCGGAAGCCAGCCGATGGCACCGAATGCCGCCAAATGCTGCGTCAGCTGTCATTCGATTCGATCCGCTCGGTGAGGATCGTACTTTACTAGATCAAACTCATGCTCGAGGTAGAGATCTTCTACTATCTAAAGTCCCGCGCCTTCACATTTTCAAAACGCTTCAATGTATTTAAAAAGCACCACCAACACTCTCAACACATGTGTGCGTGCTGAGACAGCCATCAATTATGCGTTGAGAGTGTTACTGGTGCTTTTTAAATAATAATAAAAAAATTGAAGCGTTTTGAAATGTGAAGGCGCGGGACTTTAGATAGTAGAAGATCTCTAGCTGTTTCGAAGTCGTTTCGATAATCGAGGACATTTCCACCTAATTCCGTTGTTTGCAAGATACATAGCAAGCACCCATCGCGTGCACGGCACGCAAGCGGTCTGTCAAATCTCACGAGAACGAATGCTATACAACGCGAACCTCAAGACAACCAGCGCTTTATTCTGCACTAAAATGAACCTTCTGTTCGCCACAGTGTTTAGTGACAATCCAGGCACGGTGCAAATTAACCACTAATGACAAGTAGCGCAAGTAAAGCCATCGGCATGGCATTGAGCCTTCTATGCACGGAAGTCGAAAATAAGGTCTCATTGGCAGAGGGGCGCGGGACGCAGCGGGCGTTTGGTCGTGCGCGCATGCTTATTGGCCCTTCAGTCGTAAACATGCGCAGAAATCCCTTCTACTTCCGCTCACCGCTCAAGATCCGGGCCGGGCCCTGTAAGGTTCATTTTCGTACAGAAAAAGTAGCCATTGTATTGGGGAATTTGGAATTCACAGTGGGGTGGTTGCTAGTCCCCCTTAGCACTCTCGTTTGTTCATTACCTTAGAATAATCTGTAACTATTCTTTGACGCCTTGAAAATATTTCCACGATATCAATATTGTTCGCGATGCACGATGCTAATCGATATTTAATTAAAGTCGCTCATCGTCTTGTATTAAATGAATTGTATATTAATAAATTAATGATTTTTTAACTTATCGACATACGATCATTGTCTAAAGAAGTTGTAATTTGTTATTTATGTCATAAATCAAGTGCAAACGAACCCTTTGTTTCCTTCAAGTAGTTTTGAGTATATTTGTTGTGCACATTACCCATTTCTTATTTTCTATTTTTAAATACTAGTTCCAATTTTGTAGTTCTACGTCACAAGAGGCCACTTATTTTTAATTGATGCCTGTCCTATTTTGACTAGATGTTTGCATTTGAATTTGAACTTTATAGATATAGAAAAATGTTTATTCAGTGAAACAAAAATACAAAATAAAAACTTTCAGGTTCGGCTTTATAAGATTCAGAATTAAGTTCAGGAGATCGACCGTATCTATTTGAGTTGAGTCTTTATCTAGAGATAAAATGATATATGTAGTTGTATATTATCAAGTTTATGCCCGATTTTCATTTTAACTTTTGTTCAAAATGTTTCATAATAATTTAGAAGTGTTCTATCCCAGCGCGGCTTAAAATTTGACAATCACAGAACAATTTGACAATCATGTGACAGCTGTCAATGTAAACACTGATTGATTTAATTTTTACTTTTTTTATTATTTAATGAACCCTCATAATTTGAGTCGCATTCTTATTGAAATATACACACCCGAGTCACCGTACAATTACTGACCTGCCGACCACTTGCTGCGATAGACACGTGTCTTTTTCAATAGTTTTGATGGGAGCCATAAACAGCAAAAAAATTATTGAATTGTATTATTTAAATATAATTATAGATGCGGTTTTACGTCACGTAATTATTTAGGAGCGTAAATTAGAGGTCATCCCAGCTTTGTTTATAATAAAGAAATCGTACCGGACCTTCTGTGAGCTTAAAAGGAACTTTTTAAAGTGTCAAATGACTATAAATTAACTACTTCTTTTTGTTGTATCCAAATCACATAAGAACGGGTGAGCAAGAGTATTGATTTACACGTACAAGTTTAGTAGTCTAGCATATTTTTTATTATAAGTCAACTTGTAAAATAAACGCTACTGTGACGAAGGAATGTTTTTTTTTCTATATTCTTCTAGTTGAAAAGTACAGAACAAAAGATAACGTTACGTATGACTAAACCCTATAAGAAAAACACGCTGAAACATCATCTCTCTCTCTCTTGCAGTTTTCCCACCTTGGCAAAAGTATGCTCTACTGGCAACCTTGTACTTATACAAGGTTGCCAGCGGCGGTGGTCAAATTAGAAACTATAGTAGATTGTTTATCAAGGGACTAAAACAAGCCATTATGACACGAGATGTTTAGCCACCCGAGCAGAGCGAGGGTGGCTATAGTTCGAGTGTCATTATGGTTGTTTAGTCACGCGTTAAACACTCTGCTTTTCACTTCGAATGCGAGGAAAAAAAAACGAAGTTCCATACAAAATTACGATATTTATATAACAAAGTAGATAACCGGCTACTTCCCGATCACCTAGAATCATGAAATTTGGCCAGAAGCAAGGTCTTACAGCACACGTACAGGAATAAATCTGATAACCGTAAAAATTATATATTTTGGTGCAAGAAAAGCCAATTTACTAATACAAACTTATCATTTGCGGTTGGCGCAGTAGCTGTGTCTACTTCACCAACCGCAAATAATAAGTTTGTATTGTTAAATTTGCATCATCAAGTTTGTAGGTACGGAACCCTCGGTGCGCGAGTCCAACTCGCACTTGACCTGTTTTTTATCACGTGCCGTTTTGAATGATATTTAGCCAACAGATTCAAACTTAAATACTATTAATATATTTTAAAACTAATTGGGTCATGCATTATTAAATGAATTCACTTTTAATAAAACAAGAGTATTCGTAATCATTAAATCGTGTTTCACGAAATTAAATCGTTTATTCACGCCCTAGAAATTGTCTAGGTTCACTGGAAATGGGGATAATCCTCCTTTCACAAACTCTGTGGTTGGCTGTTTAGGCGGGTTTCCAATGTAAATTAAAAAAAAAATACTTTAGTCCCTAGAGACTAAAAAAGAGCTTTAGTCCCGATGTGCAGAGACTAAAGTAACATTTTAAGAGCATGTGAAGTGAAAACTCTTTTTCATGCTTATTTGTTTCATTTGCGTTGACTACAGCGCCACTATGAAGTATCAGGAAAACTTTGCAATTAAGTAATTAATACTTCGCTATAGGTGTTTTGAAAAAAACTCGTATCTTTGTTATTTGAAATTCTATTTAATTGCCAACATTAAACTCAACGTATTTTCCATTTTCAAAGGATACGGCAATTTTACAAAGTATTTAATAGCGATTTGTTTGCAACAGTACCTACTTTGGAGGTACATATGCAAAGGTTAAATAAGTAGGTATTTCACAATATTATGCAAATATAGAATTTGCGACGTAATACGCAATGCATACGTGACTTCGGAGCTAACAAATCTAACAATGGATAAATGGTCTGATATTCCTTACTTTATTGTGTTGATTTTCTCGTATCTGGGGTATTAAATGGATTATCTAACAATCTTGCAGCATTCTCTCTGTTGTCCTTGCAACCAATTAACGGATAGGAAATGCTTACAGACGACGGATTTTCCTATTCCTGAGATACCTATTATCACTGATGTAGTGTTACATATCTACTTAATTTGAGATTTATCGTGTTATCGCAGGTAATGTTTCTCTTACTTTTTTCATTCTTGAATTTTTGTGTTAATTTAGATTATTTTTTGCATTAGCAAAATAGCCGTGGTACCTACCTACTCCCTTTCGTGCAATTCAGAATAACGGGGCTGGAATCCGGCTTGCATCGCTGAGTTTACTAATGTGCGAAATTAAATTTGAATTTACCACTGAGGTTTTCGGTGAATGAAACGTGCACGCATCTGCGAAATAGTTCAAGGATATGTGTGAAGTCCCCAATCCGCACTGGGCTCGCGTGGGGACTATAACTCAGACCATCTCGTTATGAGAGGCCTATTGTGACCAGCAGTGGGACGTAGAGGCTGTTGTGGTGGTGGCACTATAAAATATGATTCCCCGTTTCCTTACTAAGGAAGCATTTTCACATACGCTCGAAGTTGCATGTATTTTAACTTGCTTGATCATTTAAGTGGGAACTTTTCCTAGGCGATTCAACCGCCGTCATTATCATTTGCGTGTTTATGCAGGTCCAAGTAAATGTTGACGAGCGTTTTACTTGGATGGATGCATCTGAAACTTCCCTCGGGCGGGATAAGTAATTTTCTGTATTTCTTGGAATTCGTAGATGAGGACAATGACAGAGTCAAAACGCTAGAATATTCACACAAGTCAATTAGGGTGTATAATTAAATAAGGGTAAAAGAAAATTCAGGTATAATTTTTTTCTTATTTATTATTCCCTCTATCGTTCGTTCTTTTTTGATAATCCTCATAGTCATGTAATCTTAGGTCTATTTACAGTTTGTATAAATTAAGAAGTAATAGTAATATTTTATTTTACACAGTACACTACAATTGTACAACTTTCATAGCAATGAAAGAATAAATCAGCAGTCACCCTTCGATATCGAAAGATAACAGATAAACCAGAAGTGCCAGGACACATTACAACAAAAAAAGGTAAAAGGTAACAATTTAAAGAATGGTAACATTTCTGATTTTTGATTTGGACTTTTCGATTTGGAACAAAGTAATAATAAAAACTAAAGACAATTGATCTCAAACACAATCAAAATAAAGACTCGTCACCAAGTACCAAACAGGAAATAATTTAGCTGAGAAAAGTGCCTGCAGCATAACAATTAAATAAGGTTACATTAAATAAATGGCACGGACCAAATCTTGACGCCTTCGGTACGAGGTGAAGTGAATATAATTTCAATATAATTTAGCTCGATATAACAAAATAAATTTCCACATGTCGCCACGTCGAATAATCACGATTTAATAACCAAATAATATAAAAATCAATTAACTCTACGATGGAAGCAACTGGTCGTCGAAACAAAAGGTTGATCACTTCTGAATAACAACGTAATGGCAATCAAATATATCGCTAAATAACATCGGTGGAGATCACATTACACGAACATTTTTTTACATAAATACAAAATATACATAATTTACCTAACATTACCGCGACAACTTCAATGCAATATACCGTCCTATATTGGTGTGAAATCGTGTCGAATGCATTACTTCACAGGAATTAACGTAATAGTTAACAGAATGATTTTTTATATAAATATGTGGAGGCGCGGGGAGCGCTTCTAAACCGTTTCGATCACGGAACGATATCAGTCTCACTTAATCTGTCATTACGAACGTCGGCCGCGGCCGGGCCTGCCGGGCCGGGCTTAACTTAGTTTAAATTCATAAATAGCTTTGATATTGTAGTAGGTGAAGCTCGACGCCAGCGTCGGGAGCGTAGGGCTCTAGCCTAGTCTAGGGTAGGCTGGAACTAGATGAAGTCTAGGTCGGGTACTAGCCGGTCGTGTCCGCGGCGGGCGGCGCGGCGGGAGCTCGTTGCGCGGGTCGCGCGCCAGCCACGGGTGGCGCAGCACGTCC
>CAXARK010000460.1:5000-10000 GCA_963971205.1 Aethes cnicana
TTAGGTTAGGTTAGGTTAGGTTAGGTTAGGTTAGGTTAGGTTAGGTTAGGTTAGGTTAGGTTAGGTTAGGTTAGGTTAGGTTAGGTTAGGTTAGGTTAGGTTAGGTTAGGTTAGGTTAGGTTAGGTTAGGTTAGGTTAGGTTAGGTTAGGTTAGGTTAGGTTAGGTTAGGTTAGGTTAGGTTAGGTTAGGTTAGGTTAGGTTAGGTTAGGTTAGGTTAGGTTAGGTTAGGTTAGGTTAGGTTAGGTTAGGTTAGGTTAGGTTAGGTTAGGTTAGGTTAGGTTAGGTTAGGTTAGGTTAGGTTAGGTTAGGTTAGGTTAGGTTAGGTTAGGTTAGGTTAGGTTAGGTTAGGTTAGGTTAGGTTAGGTTAGGTTAGGTTAGGTTAGGTTAGGTTAGGTTAGGTTAGGTTAGGTTAGGTTAGGTTAGGTTAGGTTAGGTTAGGTTAGGTTAGGTTAGGTTAGGTTAGGTTAGGTTAGGTTAGGTTAGGTTAGGTTAGGTTAGGTTAGGTTAGGTTAGGTTAGGTTAGGTTAGGTTAGGTTAGGTTAGGTTAGGTTAGGTTAGGTTAGGTTAGGTTAGGTTAGGTTAGGTTAGGTTAGGTTAGGTTAGGTTAGGTTAGGTTAGGTTAGGTTAGGTTAGGTTAGGTTAGGTTAGGTTAGGTTAGGTTAGGTTAGGTTAGGTTAGGTTAGGTTAGGTTAGGTTAGGTTAGGTTAGGTTAGGTTAGGTTAGGTTAGGTTAGGTTAGGTTAGGTTAGGTTAGGTTAGGTTAGGTTAGGTTAGGTTAGGTTAGGTTAGGTTAGGTTAGGTTAGGTTAGGTTAGGTTAGGTTAGGTTAGGTTAGGTTAGGTTAGGTTAGGTTAGGTTAGGTTAGGTTAGGTTAGGTTAGGTTAGGTTAGGTTAGGTTAGGTTAGGTTAGGTTAGGTTAGGTTAGGTTAGGTTAGGTTAGGTTAGGTTAGGTTAGGTTAGGTTAGGTTAGGTTAGGTTAGGTTAGGTTAGGTTAGGTTAGGTTAGGTTAGGTTAGGTTAGGTTAGGTTAGGTTAGGTTAGGTTAGGTTAGGTTAGGTTAGGTTAGGTTAGGTTAGGTTAGGTTAGGTTAGGTTAGGTTAGGTTAGGTTAGGCTTAGGTTAGGTTGGTTAGGTTAGGTTAGGTTAGGTTAGGTTAGGTTAGGTTAGGTTAGGTTAGGTTAGGTTAGGTTAGGTTAGGTTAGGTTAGGTTAGGTTAGGTTAGGTTAGGTTAGGTTAGGTTAGGTTAGGTTAGGTTAGGTTAGGTTAGGTTAGGTTAGGTTAGGTTAGGTTAGGTTAGGTTAGGTTAGGTTAGGTTAGGTTAGGTTAGGTTAGGTTAGGTTAGGTTAGGTTAGGTTAGGTTAGGTTAGGTTAGGTTAGGTTAGGTTAGGTTAGGTTAGGTTAGGTTAGGTTAGGTTAGGTTAGGTTAGGTTAGGTTAGGTTAGGTTAGGTTAGGTTAGGTTAGGTTAGGTTAGGTTAGGTTAGGTTAGGTTAGGTTAGGTTAGGTTAGGTTAGGTTAGGTTAGGTTAGGTTAGGTTAGGTTAGGTTAGGTTAGGTTAGGTTAGGTTAGGTTAGGTTAGGTTAGGTTAGGTTAGGTTAGGTTAGGTTAGGTTAGGTTAGGTTAGGTTAGGTTAGGTTAGGTTAGGTTAGGTTAGGTTAGGTTAGGTTAGGTTAGGTTAGGTTAGGTTAGGTTAGGTTAGGTTAGGTTAGGTTAGGTTAGGTTAGGTTAGGTTAGGTTAGGTTAGGTTAGGTTAGGTTAGGTTAGGTTAGGTTAGGTTAGGTTAGGTTAGGTTAGGTTAGGTTAGGTTAGGTTAGGTTAGGTTAGGTTAGGTTAGGTTAGGTTAGGTTAGGTTAGGTTAGGTTAGGTTAGGTTAGGTTAGGTTAGGTTAGGTTAGGTTAGTTAGGTTAGGTTAGGTTAGGTTAGGTTAGGTTAGGTTAGGTTAGGTTAGGTTAGGTTAGGTTAGGTTAGGTTAGGTTAGGTTAGGTTAGGTTAGGTTAGGTTAGGTTAGGTTAGGTTAGGTTAGGTTAGGTTAGGTTAGGTTAGGTTAGGTTAGGTTAGGTTAGGTTAGGTTAGGTTAGGTTAGGTTAGGTTAGGTTAGGTTAGGTTAGGTTAGGTTAGGTTAGGTTAGGTTAGGTTAGGTTAGGTTAGGTTAGGTTAGGTTAGGTTAGGTTAGGTTAGGTTAGGTTAGGTTAGGTTAGGTTAGGTTAGGTTAGGTTAGGTTAGGTTAGGTTAGGTTAGGTTAGGTTAGGTTAGGTTAGGTTAGGTTAGGTTAGGTTAGGTTAGGTTAGGTTAGGTTAGGTTAGGTTAGGTTAGGTTAGGTTAGGTTAGGTTAGGTTAGGTTAGGTTAGGTTAGGTTAGGTTAGGTTAGGTTAGGTTAGGTTAGGTTAGGTTAGGTTAGGTTAGGTTAGGTTAGGTTAGGTTAGGTTAGGTTAGGTTAGGTTAGGTTAGGTTAGGTTAGGTTAGGTTAGGTTAGGTTAGGTTAGGTTAGGTTAGGTTAGGTTAGGTTAGGTTAGGTTAGGTTAGGTTAGGTTAGGTTAGGTTAGGTTAGGTTAGGTTAGGTTAGGTTAGGTTAGGTTAGGTTAGGTTAGGTTAGGTTAGGTTAGGTTAGGTTAGGTTAGGTTAGGTTAGGTTAGGTTAGGTTAGGTTAGGTTAGGTTAGGTTAGGTTAGGTTAGGTTAGGTTAGGTTAGGTTAGGTTAGGTTAGGTTAGGTTAGGTTAGGTTAGGTTAGGTTAGGTTAGGTTAGGTTAGGTTAGGTTAGGTTAGGTTAGGTTAGGTTAGGTTAGGTTAGGTTAGGTTAGGTTAGGTTAGGTTAGGTTAGGTTAGGTTAGGTTAGGTTAGGTTAGGTTAGGTTAGGTTAGGTTAGGTTAGGTTAGGTTAGGTTAGGTTAGGTTAGGTTAGGTTAGGTTAGGTTAGGTTAGGTTAGGTTAGGTTAGGTTAGGTTAGGTTAGGTTAGGTTAGGTTAGGTTAGGTTAGGTTAGGTTAGGTTAGGTTAGGTTAGGTTAGGTTAGGTTAGGTTAGGTTAGGTTAGGTTAGGTTAGGTTAGGTTAGGTTAGGTTAGGTTAGGTTAGGTTAGGTTAGGTTAGGTTAGGTTAGGTTAGGTTAGGTTAGGTTAGGTTAGGTTAGGTTAGGTTAGGTTAGGTTAGGTTAGGTTAGGTTAGGTTAGGTTAGGTTAGGTTAGGTTAGGTTAGGTTAGGTTAGGTTAGGTTAGGTTAGGTTAGGTTAGGTTAGGTTAGGTTAGGTTAGGTTAGGTTAGGTTAGGTTAGGTTAGGTTAGGTTAGGTTAGGTTAGGTTAGGTTAGGTTAGGTTAGGTTAGGTTAGGTTAGGTTAGGTTAGTTAGGTTAGGTTAGGTTAGGTTAGGTTAGGTTAGGTTAGGTTAGGTTAGGTTAGGTTAGGTTAGGTTAGGTTAGGTTAGGTTAGGTTAGGTTAGGTTAGGTTAGGTTAGGTTAGGTTAGGTTAGGTTAGGTTAGGTTAGGTTAGGTTAGGTTAGGTTAGGTTAGGTTAGGTTAGGTTAGGTTAGGTTAGGTTAGGTTAGGTTAGGTTAGGTTAGGTTAGGTTAGGTTAGGTTAGGTTAGGTTAGGTTAGGTTAGGTTAGGTTAGGTTAGGTTAGGTTAGGTTAGGTTAGGTTAGGTTAGGTTAGGTTAGGTTAGGTTAGGTTAGGTTAGGTTAGGTTAGGTTAGGTTAGGTTAGGTTAGGTTAGGTTAGGTTAGGTTAGGTTAGGTTAGGTTAGGTTAGGTTAGGTTAGGTTAGGTTAGGTTAGGTTAGGTTAGGTTAGGTTAGGTTAGGTTAGGTTAGGTTAGGTTAGGTTAGGTTAGGTTAGGTTAGGTTAGGTTAGGTTAGGTTAGGTTAGGTTAGGTTAGGTTAGGTTAGGTTAGGTTAGGTTAGGTTAGGTTAGGTTAGGTTAGGTTAGGTTAGGTTAGGTTAGGTTAGGTTAGGTTAGGTTAGGTTAGGTTAGGTTAGGTTAGGTTAGGTTAGGTTAGGTTAGGTTAGGTTAGGTTAGGTTAGGTTAGGTTAGGTTAGGTTAGGTTAGGTTAGGTTAGGTTAGGTTAGGTTAGGTTAGGTTAGGTTAGGTTAGGTTAGGTTAGGTTAGGTTAGGTTAGGTTAGGTTAGGTTAGGTTAGGTTAGGTTAGGTTAGGTTAGGTTAGGTTAGGTTAGGTTAGGTTAGGTTAGGTTAGGTTAGGTTAGGTTAGGTTAGGTTAGGTTAGGTTAGGTTAGGTTAGGTTAGGTTAGGTTAGGTTAGGTTAGGTTAGGTTAGGTTAGGTTAGGTTAGGTTAGGTTAGGTTAGGTTAGGTTAGGTTAGGTTAGGTTAGGTTAGGTTAGGTTAGGTTAGGTTAGGTTAGGTTAGGTTAGGTTAGGTTAGGTTAGGTTAGGTTAGGTTAGGTTAGGTTAGGTTAGGTTAGGTTAGGTTAGGTTAGGTTAGGTTAGGTTAGGTTAGGTTAGGTTAGGTTAGGTTAGGTTAGGTTAGGTTAGGTTAGGTTAGGTTAGGTTAGGTTAGGTTAGGTTAGGTTAGGTTAGGTTAGGTTAGGTTAGGTTAGGTTAGGTTAGGTTAGGTTAGGTTAGGTTAGGTTAGGTTAGGTTAGGTTAGGTTAGGTTAGGTTAGGTTAGGTTAGGTTAGGTTAGGTTAGGTTAGGTTAGGTTAGGTTAGGTTAGGTTAGGTTAGGTTAGGTTAGGTTAGGTTAGGTTAGGTTAGGTTAGGTTAGGTTAGGTTAGGTTAGGTTAGGTTAGGTTAGGTTAGGTTAGGTTAGGTTAGGTTAGGTTAGGTTAGGTTAGGTTAGGTTAGGTTAGGTTAGGTTAGGTTAGGTTAGGTTAGGTTAGGTTAGGTTAGGTTAGGTTAGGTTAGGTTAGGTTAGGTTAGGTTAGGTTAGGTTAGGTTAGGTTAGGTTAGGTTAGGTTAGGTTAGGTTAGGTTAGGTTAGGTTAGGTTAGGTTAGGATAGGTTAGGTTAGGTTAGGTTAGGTTAGGTTAGGTTAGGTTAGGTTAGGTTAGGTTAGGTTAGGTTAGGTTAGGTT
>CAXARK010000461.1:0-11145 GCA_963971205.1 Aethes cnicana
CGTAATAAAATACTGTTCAACGAACACCATAAATAAACACAGAAAAAACAAAATCAATACACAGTTTACAGATAAAAACAGTGATCTCTTCCAATCAACATCTGGAAATTGGAGAAAGCAGAAGTTCCTATAATCAAAATCAAATATCAATAGGCATCTTCTGGGTTAGCATGTTCCACCTTAGACCCTATCATTACTTCGCATCAGGTGTGATTAGGGTCAAACGCAAGCGTAATAAAAAAAAGGAATACAAAAGTTGGGTGGTGTAAAAAGTGATTAAGTGCCAAATGAGTGTATCTAATTTGCGTCACTGTATGTTCCCTCACCAGAGGTGTCACCAAGTGGCCACTGTGTCCCATGGACATACAGAATCATAAGATAACCAATGTGTTACCAACCCTGAGGACTTAGACTGAACAACTCTATGATAGTCATTTCACCATAAGCATTGAGATATTTGTTAAAATAACAAACCTGAATTCTACGCTCATTCTTGATAGTCCTGATTTCATATATCTTATTAAGCGCAGCACGGAGCAGTCTCTCCTCCTGTTCAGCAGCTGTCAGCCCTGCCTTGTACAGACTCTTCAGTTGCATTTGCTACAAAATAGTTTTTTAGTGAAGATTTAATATAATTATAATACTTATCTTATAATAACAAGTTTAAAATTACTTAAATTACCTGCTGAGACGAGCCAGAAGAGTCTTCATTGGAAGGAGATGATTCCGCAGCTTTCTCTGCCCTTAGAATTGAATCAATGCATTGTTCATTCCGAGCTCTCTCCGCTTCAATCTCATTGATATGCCGGTGCAAGGATCTCAGTCGCTCCTATGAGAACAAACATTTGTGAAATAGATCATACAATAATTATTTTACAAATCTAAGTTTACGTTGGTTTTGATGAAGAATAAAACTGGAACAATAATAATAATATCTTAGGACATTTCACACAATTCCCCTAGCCCCAAACTAAGCAAAGCTTGTACTATGGGTGCTAGACATCGATATAAATACTTATATAGAGAAATACATACATATATAAATACTAAACATTCATGACTCGGGTACAAACATTCATACTTATCACACAGTTTGTCCCCTAGCGGGAATCGAACCCGCGATCGTAGAAACAGAGGGCAGGGTCTGAATAGACGTGAAGAGAATTTAGAATATTTTCTTCTATTGTAAAGAATGTATACCTGCACTTGTTGAGCGGCAACATCAGCGGTTAGCGGCATTGTCTGACAATTTAGTAGACAACTTCCAACTCAAGTATCCTACGTGCAGCCAAGTAAAACACACGAACACCTATTGAAAATTCAGAAAATAAATTATACTTCCAAAACGGCTGGCTGTTTGTTTACATTAGATAGAGTAAATAAATAATATTTACCAGTATAGCAATTTCATACCAGGTTAATCTGATAAGCATGAGTTTTGTTCTATATTTATTATTCACAAACAAGCTGCAAGTATATAATAACAATATTAAATTAATTAATATTTTGATATTTTCTGTAATCTGCAGTGCAGATTCTGCCCTCCAAATACTTTTTTTTTATCAATTTAATTCAGGACTATTTGAGCGGCTCTTTAAAACGTCAAAATTTAAAAGCCACGTCTAAAAAGAAACCATAGACAAAATGCTGCTGTCATTATTTTTCTCTTTAATGAAGATTGTCATTTGTCAAAAGTGTTTGGTTTGGCGTTTGGTGTTTTTCGGTTATCAATATTTAGCCAAACAAATCTCCAAATATCTTAATAATTATGCAATGTTTATGAAATCTCAGCTTGTGTAACGCATTCGGTTGACCTAAAGTAAGTGTAGTAAACAATATTTTATAAATAGGTCAACCGCTTGTTAACGGACTTGGTTACCGGTACGTCGATAGCTGCCCGAGAAGCATCTTCATAATCACCAATGTATTCAGGCATAGCTTACGTTGTATTCAATACCGTGTGGATTTTCAGATAATTGGCGCGCGTCAGTGTGTCCTGACATACAGTATTAATGATACAAGTGCTCTGACATGGCCGATAATGATGATTATTTAGATTCGATTGACAACAATCACCTGGACGGGACTAACGGCTCCCTAAACATGACGGACAGCAGCCTCGGCGTAAGTAAATTCTCTACATTATCAAGAATAAACTTTAGTATCCAAGTGATTGTTATTTATCAACACGAAATTAGTAATAAACATGCAGTTTATGTTCATATCTGAGACTACCTAAGTTTGGTTACTGTTATCTAATAGATATAGTTTGGCTTTTAATACAATACATGGCATTACAAATGTTTGTTCAGTGATGTGAAATACATTAAGGTGTATTATTGTTTTTATTGAGTAAAAGAGATTGTTTTTATTATACACTTTAAAAGATTCATTTTAGATTTCATCTAAAATAAATCATTACGGTTTTTTTTTTCATGTTAATTTAGTAATTAACATTCACTAACAGCATAACCAAAGATGAAAGTTTATAGGTTTATCTATAGTATTCATCAGTAAATAAATGTACGGTCACATGGTCTGGTGGTGCCACTTTAAGGGCTACAATTGCTTCGAAAAGTCTTGTGTACAGTACAATCGATTTTTTTTAAATGGTCAACTGCCAGTTCAATTGACCATACAAATGATTGAAAAATAGGTTCTATGGGTGAATCAACTTTTACTTGCTCTCATATCTTCAATTGTTTGTCTATTGGACAACCCAAATAAATGAGTTGCCCAAGAGTTTTTCATAGCTACAATGAAATTAAGGTGTCCGCTTGTTTACCCTGAAAATGACAATGAACATCTTGATTCCTTCATAGTATAGACAAATATTTGAAGAAATGATAGCAAGTAAAAGTTTATTCACCCCTATAACCATCAATAGGAGTATGAGTACAGTGAGTTGACATATCAATATGTTTTTAGGGTGGAGATGAGGCCGCAGGAGGTGAGGTGCCGGACCTGGCTGCGATCAAGGCCCGCGTGAGGGAAATGGAAGAGGAAGCGGAGAAGCTGAAACAAATGCAGACGGAAGTGGACAAGCAGATGAGCATGGGCAGCCCCCCAGGGCTTAGTAAGTATCACAAACTACAAACAATTTATGCAGCAAATGGGCCTCACTTGGGCACTTTTACATGTCAGTAAAACAAATTAAAAGTAGAATCCATTACAGAGAAATTAAAGTTTTAGTTAAATTTAAATTAATGTTTTTTGAATTTTTTGGGTGTTTTTTATCCCTATGTATTATAAAAGAAAGTCGCTTCCTGCTGTCAGTCCCTATGTATGCTTAGATCTTTAAAACCACAGAACGGATTTTGATGCGGTTTTTTTAATAGATAGAGTGATTCAAGAGGAAGGTTTTATACCCTGTTCGCGTTAAGAAAATAGTGACTCATCACCGACTGCCGGCCAAGCCACGCCCCCTAGCCAATTAGAACGCTAGAAATTAGTAAGGCGAGTTCACAGTGCTCAGTTGCAGTCAGACCTTCGAAGAGATCGGTTGTGTATTTTGCGTATTACTTGTTTAAAATTTTTGGAAAATGGATATCTCACCCATTAAAAAAAATAAAAGTGGATCAATTATACATAGCGGAGAGAGACGCGTAATTTACAATGTTTTTAAGTATTGCAAAAAGACTGATTTAAATGAGACTGTGGAGAGCATAGTAATTAAAACTGCAAGTGCATGCGGTGTGTCCGAAAATACTGTTTATAAAATTATCAAAGAGCAAAAAGAAACTAATATATTGAAATCACCAGTGAAAAAAAGAGCTCGACTATCCACGGTCGATAAATTAGATGAACTCGACAAATGTGCCATAAGGAGAAATTTTTATTTATTTTAGTATTTATTTTTTTACCATTTGTTGAAATGTGTTACTCTACTAATATAGCGTTTAAGTTGACATTAAAAAATACTAATATTAGTTTAAATTGACATTTTTAATTATTAATTATAATGAATATTTTATAACATGTGTAAAATCACTGATATTTTATTATTTTTCTATTACACTTATTTAAGGATTTGAAAAAAAAGTTTAATTTCTCTCCATTATGAATACGCCCTTACCCTGCAGTTGCACTGATGAGTCACTATTTTCTTAACGCGAACGGGGTATAGTATGTAATTTGTTAAAGTTTAACACTCAATTCCCGCTGGAACGCTATAACCGAATTCAAGCAGGAGCTAGACAGAAGATAGTTCATATTTTTTTATAATTTAACACCTTGTACTTTAGTTTAAACAATAAAGTTTTATTATTATTAATAATAATAATTTTAGTCCCACTGGAGGTACTACATAGTAAAGTTATTCAAAGATTTTAATAGATAACACAATTCTCATTCTCATGATATAAGTTCAACATCTAAGAGGTGACTAGATTTTTTCAAATCTCTGTGACTTTAAAATACAAAATTTGTATAAAGATTCAGAATGTGACTAGCTTGTATACATTTAGACTACTATAGATTTTTCTTACTACCTTTTTTCAGGAGATTCATGTAGCAAATTGACTATCTGACTCTGGCAAATCTCACAGGAAACATTTTTACACATGACTAACATATTACTACTACAGCCTATTTACGTCCCACTGCTGGGCACAAGCCTCCTCTCATGACTAACATAGCTGAGCTCTAAATTATTTGGTGAAAGATTTCATTAATTTTCTGCACTCTTTATAGCGAGCCCCTTGAACATGTCCATTGAAGAGAAGATTGAAGCAGACAACAGATCAGTGTATGTCGGCAATGTGGACTATGGGGCAACGGCGGAGGAGCTTGAACAACACTTTCATGGTTGTGGCTCTATTAATAGGTATAGTATTACTGTTATTTCTACTGCAGTTTTAAAGAACCTTGTGATCGTTTTCCCAATACTCAAAACAGGAATATTAAGTGCTTTTTAAACTATTTCTACTAAATAGAAATTAAACAGTCATCTATATTATCCCTGTGATAAAGAGTCCTGCTCATTTTATAAATCTTTAAGGAGTTGACATCATCATCTATGAAGATTTCGTTTAAATCCATTTCCATAATACACATCAAATATTCTCAGTTTTTTTTTTAAGAATACAATGGTACACTAAATGTAGTGTAACTTGGTTACGATAACCATTTTTTAAAAGGAATCTTCTCCAATTACAGGGTTACTATATTATGTAATAAGTTTGACGGACATCCAAAGGGATTTGCATACATTGAATTTGGGGACAAGGACAGTGTACAGACAGCTATGGCCATGGACGAGTCACTATTCAGAGGGCGTCAAATAAAGGTACGCAACTTTTCAATTGAACATTTATAAACACAATTATTTCAAGAAGTAACAATGAAAAGCTAAAGGTACTTATACAATACAACTGAGAAGTTTACTTAAATCCCAATAACATAAGCTATAACTTTTAAGAAAGTCCTTATTAAAACAAGGATACAATAATGGACAAATATCCTGCGACATGTTAAGTGACTTGCCGCTTGACATAACTGGCAACATCGCGCGACTTATTTCCGTAGCGACGTCCATGTCGAACAAAGTCTGGCAGCGTCGCGTCACTTCACACGACATCGTGTCGCAGGACATATGTTCCTTAGTATAATCCCGGTTTTGGTTATAATTTGTTAGATTGAATATTCAGTAGAGACTTTGTATAATTGGCTATGGGTGAAAAATGACTAGCTTGATTTTTTTTTATGCATAGGAGTATCCGTATAAAGAGGGAAAAATCTTGAGATTTTCCGTGCCATAGATTGCGCGTAAAAAATAAAAATGTTTTAGTGGCATGACGGCTGTTTGTCACCTTTAGTAGGCAGCCTTTAATGAGCCGTTATACCGCCAAATAATTTATATTTTTACGCGCTATCTACGACACGGAGAAATCTGAGATTTTTTCTCATGATACGGAAAGTTATGAGTGTCTTAAGATCAGAAACATAGTAATTATAGGTTTACTTTATATTTTCCATGCTAAAGATAAATAAATCAAGCACCTTGTCATTTTTCACCCATACCCAATTGTTAGGAGTGTCGGTTGTGTTTCGCAGGTGATGCCGAAGCGCACGAACAAGCCGGGCCTGTCGTCGACGAACCGCATGCCGCGCGGCGCCCGCGGCCGCGGCCGCTCCTTCCGCGGCGGGTTCTCCTCCTACTACACCGGCTACCGGCCCGTGCGGCGCGGCAGGTACAACCCCTACTAGCCCGCCCCGCCCACACCCCACACCACACACCACGCACCACGCACCACGCACCACACACCACGCGCGAGAGGCCCCACTCGCGATCACATCGACCCCAAACTATGCTCACAGAGTTTATTGTGAAGACGTCTAGAAAGTAGACACGCTTAAGTGGACTCCAGAATTAGGCGAACTAACTTGACAGGTGAAAATGTTGCCAGACATAGAAAAAAAATCGTGACTGGTTTATGTCGATACAAATCTATACTAATAATAAGTCTGTAGGAGAAGTCACGTCTGTAACTTCACAATTAAAAGAAACGACCGAGTTGAGGGGACTAACGATAACGATACTGAACACAAAAAAACGATTTAGAAAACATGTATGTATGTACGTCCGGATTTAACTCGAAAACTAGTTGAGGGAGTAGTTTATAACACTGGTCAACATATAGGTTACTTTTTATCCCGGAAAAACGCATAGTTCCCGCGGGTACGCTATTACCGAATTCCACGCGGACGAAGTCGCGGGCAGAAGCTAGTTTATCGATATAACCTTTTACCCATTCAACTTGTCTATACATATAAAAATCAATTGCTGTTCGTTTGTCTCGCTCGGCTAAAACTCGAGAACGGTTGGGCTGATCTGACTGATTCCTTTTTTGTATAAACTGGATTTTTTGAAATATCGATATCAACTGCACTAGCATAAAGTGGCAACATTTGTGTGCAATGAACTGTCAAGTTAGTTCGCCTAATTCTGGTGTTGACTTTAATTTGGCAATAATTTTAATACACGATCTCCGATGTGGTGCCCTCTCGCGAGCGACAATATCCGATTAGCTGTTCACGCTCTATGAAGGTTGTGCATGACTGGATGTCTGTATAGTTTCTTCCTACTCTATGTTATATGCTACTCTATGTATTTTATTTACCAGTAGGGCTGTTGGAGGCGATGTCATGCTCGCCCGTGTGTTACAAATGCGAACATGACGTTGCCTAATAAAACACATAAAATAAATCAATACAGATTAAATTATTTCCTGTTAAAAGTGTTAAATATTGTTGTAACTCATGCACATATGTCACATCATACTGCATTGGAACAAATTCTGAAACTTTTTAATTTCATGAGCAAAATGGCTTTGTAGTATGTGTTACCAAATGGATGGTCCATTTGATTCTTTTATATTTAGTAGATATTGTAATTCGGTGTATTCTTATTTGTATTTATGTTATTTGACTTCGTGATTAGCTAGTAGTTATTAGATATGGCGGCACCCAGTTTGCTTGATTTAAATTGACTTGCGTAGGCTCTGGCGTGGGCTTACAGGGGCGGGCTCCCTACAAGAGTGATATTTGATGTGAAAACTGCATTATGCAGTTTCAATAAGTATGCATGTGGGTCAGTCGTGACATATTTTGTTCGTAGAAGTACAATGTAGAATTGTAACCAAATCCCTTATTTTTACTATATTGACAGGAAATATTTATACCCTCTACTCTATTATGTGAAAATAAAGTTTTTTTTTTAGTAAAATATGTATCATTTCATACCTCTACCTCCTTCTTAGTTTCAGTTGCACGTTGGGGCTGTTTGCATGATTATGCGTCGAAATAGTTGAATAGCTAGTTATTAATGAGCTGCCTTGTTCGCAGAAATTACAGGCGCGGCTCGTATGCGTACGCCCCGTACTGAGGCCGCCGCCGGGACCGCCGCGCCGGACTCGCCCCTAACCTATTCTCACTACAGGTCGCGGCACGTTACTTGAGCGGTGAGCAAAAGTAGAGGGGATTTCTGCGCATGTTTACGACTGAAGGGCCAATGAGCGTCCCGCGCCCCTCTGGCGATGAGACCTTATTTTTGAATTCTGCGCATCCAAGCCCACCGCTCAAGTTCCGTGCCGATGCCTGTACTTGACCGCCGTTTATCATTCTCCACAGACTCCGACGTGTAGATAAGCAATAGTACATTACAGACCTAGGTGGTGAATTCGTAAATGTCCCAGATCGTAGGTTTCTGTGGTTCCTCCGGCTCGGGCCTCAATTACCTGCGATCTTAGACTTTCTTTACTTGACCGCCCTAGGTGTGTAATGTACTATTACGTCTTGCTTTGGCCAAGAAGTGAGTTTTTCTCTCCGCGTAGCGGGCAGAAAATCCCACTTTACGGCCAAGGGTGATGTAAAATAAATAATGAATTCTACTGTTAACCCATTCGATGCGATGCGCTCGTTTCGGTGTTATTATTTGCTTATGTTATTGGTTATTGAACACTGCCCTCGAGTGCTGTAGGTGATTTTCGCAGCTGCATTGAATGGGTTGAAATCACTCCAATAAGTTAGTATACACAATGTTGTGCTGTTGTGTATAAAGATTTAATAGGTAATATTTTAAGGTCGATTAGTTCGGAATACATTAAGTCTATAAATTGAATTAATTTGTAAAAGCAAGAATATAAACAAACTTGATTAAAGAAGTATTTTGAATAGCTCGGAAACTATCGACGTGTGTGAATCTTATCTAAATATGGATAATTGTAAGTGTTTGGTTGGGCGTGAAATAGACTTGCCTGCAATAATTGATAGACGTTGGATCTAATAGCATTATTCATATCGAGTTTAGATATTTAATTTCAACAATAAGGGGATGGTATCGTCTCGTCGACGACGATGGATCTTTGGTGGAATTGTTAGAAAAGCTAGCAGCGATTTTTAAATTTAAAAAAATCTAGATTCCCCAACGCTTGTCCTGCAGTATTTTTCTTATATTAAGTGTGTTGTAACGTTAATTTGAGTTCTCAAGAAACCATAAAATTATATGGTCTCATTTTGTTGTATGATTAAATGTACTGTGTCACTTATTTAACAGTTTGTATGTCATCTTGTACCTACTTTATTTTTTGAAAAAAATGAAATGACTGCAAGAAATTGAGGAAATTAAAAAAATGTGGTGGGTGAGAAATAATTATTAAGAGTAACTTTTAAGAACTGACAGTGGTTTTATTATACGTAAACCTTTTCGTCATAAAAAGTTAAGTATATATTCACTTTTCACTCCCATATGGTCTCCCTTTAATGGTCCTAGTTTTATGATCAATCAATCGTTCTTACGGAGGCATGGTTGTAAAGACGACAACAACAACAATATACAACACCGTATAAACAAACAAAGAAAGTAGAAATAATGCACATTATATGGGTAAACATGGGTTACCGCTAAATAGCGATCTCTTCTTCTTATCACTTGAATGGAAAAGCTACATTGAACCCAGAATCCTCCCTACAGGTTAGCTACGCTACGTGGGTACACGAACGTTTCGTATCGTAATGTAGGTGCATATATAGCACGACACAACTGAGAAGGCGCACGGCGAAGCACTTAAGCCATTGATGCAGAGCCTATTACGCGTAATCCACGCGCCTTCTAATTTGTGTAAAACTACTTACTTCCACAGCTACGAACGGACCATACAATGAAATGAACCCACTTTTAGGGTGCGCCACAGTGGAGTTACGTCTTAGTAGTTACTTTTCATGTACTTTGCGTAAGTACCTACTGTAGACTCAAAGTAACGTTAAAATTTAACCGAGAAAATGCTGTTTAACTATTCGCTAAATTTTTTAATTTTTTATTGTAGTGGTTTGACAACGTAAGTTATAAAGTAGCGCTTTTTCCATAGTCTCTAACTTTCAGGAACAACAAGAAACGTCATTCATAGTGCATAGTACCTACATGACATTGACATGTCAAAATTGACAACTTGCATTGTTTGTTTATTGCAAGTTTATTGCTGCTCCTATTTTGCCCTGGTAATAATGGATTAATTAAAGTACGGTTAATTAGTAATAATTATTAACCAAGAATGTCGACAGTTACCGCGGAATATTATGACTTCATAAAAAAGCTTGAAGAAAATGACGATAAGCTGGTGCCCAATTCTTTGGAACAGCCTTTAGATTTCGAGTTCAATGTAAGTCCTAGAAAAACCTAATTTAACGTTTAATGAGTATTTTTCCGAATGAATGTTAACTTGAACTTTATCTGTTGAAGAACTCAACGTGCCACGTCTGCAATGGATATTACGGGCCCAGTTTTGGTGAGCCTGTATGCGTGACATGTCATGCGTTCCTGTATCCGAATTTCCCGTCGTTCTGTCCGAATTCTTACAGCGAGAAGACTGATGACGGAGACTCGGGGAATGATGAGCCGTCTGACCTCAACTACAGTTCAGACAGGAGGGCCAACAGAGTGTGCATGGTTCCCGCTTGGTGGGACACAGTAAGTTTTCTAATTTCTAACAACATTCTCCTACTTAATAAGTGATATTTGATGATCTGTGAGGTGGATGAACTTAATTTCAGTGATGTTTTTAATTTGGCCTCATTAAATGTTGAATTTGATTAATTCTTAAATAAGCAAGAAATTCTTGACTTGAGAGCAGCTGGGATATAGTAGAGATATATTAAGGTTCCATAACTGCCTCTTACTAAGAACAAAATTATATGTAAATTTGTTTTATTTTAACAGAATTCTTTAGACAGTGAAAGTCCTGAAGATGAGGCAAGTAACTCCGCCAATGGGGCCAGCGGCAGCAGTCACAGCAACGGAAACGGAAGTGGAGAGGGACCTAATCCCGATACTCTCGGCGATGAAAAGGCACAGCTGCTGCCACTGAGGCCTCCCCCGTGCTTAGTACACTCCCTGCAGGCACTGTCAACTCCTCGCCCCCCTGACAATGTGGCGCCCGAACTTATCGCACAATTACCAACTGAAGGTAAGTGTTTTAGGCACACTATTTGTAGTTATTGTTTTACAGATATGCAGGCTAGTGGTTAAGTATGGGTATTGTGTGTCGGTAGTTCTGCTGAGCATCTTCAGCTACCTGGACGACCTGTCGCTGAGCGCGTGCGGCGCGACGTGCGCGCGCTGGCGCGGGCTGGTGCGCGCCCGCGTGCGGC
>CAXARK010000462.1:0-16061 GCA_963971205.1 Aethes cnicana
GTTTATGATATCTTAATTAACTGATAAAGTTATAAATAATCTAAATGCGGCGAAAACATTACCTACTTATGTGCCTGAGCTAGGGTAAACCTGTGTTTCAGGCAGAAGAAGGCCTTAAATATTGATATCTGTGAGCATACTCTCTCCGTTGCCCTCCGTGGCCATAAGTATTAATATTGAAGTGTATAAGGCGACTCACCGTGGGCTTCGGGCGCGCTCGGGGCCGCGGGCAGCGGGTGCGGGTGCGGGTAGTACCCCGCCGCCGCCGCCGCCCCCGGGTAGGGCCCGGCCGGGTAGGGCGCGCCGCCGTACGGCGCGGGGTAGGGCGCGGGGGCGGGGGCGGGGGAGGCGGCGGGGTGCGGCATGGCGGCCGGGTAGGGAGACTGGCTCGGGTACGGGGCTGCCACTGGAAAAAACATACATTTTGCGCTCTTTTTAAGGTTCCGAAGTCCACAAGGAACCCTTATAGTTTCGCCATGTCCGTCCGTCTGTCCGCACTATTGCTCGGAGATGCTTAGTTCTAGAAAGCTGAAATTTGGCATAAGTATTCTGTACGAGCGTACATAAGGTTGAAATTATGGTTAAAAAACCGACGAAGATTTAAAGAATTTAATATTGAAACTGTACAAATAGGTGCGTGACAGTTTTACATATCGTTGAATAGGTCTTAAATAGTACATTTCGATACTAGTGCAGAGTGAAGAATGACACTTCCGCACGTGTATCGAACGACGTTTTTTAATACAGTTGCGAAAAAATAAGAAAAACAACGAGTAAGGAATTAGAAACGTTTATATTATTAATTTTGTAATTGCAATAGAACTGAAAAATAATAAAGTTCTACAAAAATTAAAAAAAATCTCCTAATAAAAAAATCTTCTATCTTTATTTAGTTATTTTTTATTTACATAATAGTTAATGGCACAATTTGTACAATTATTGAGTGTGATATTGAAAGTTTTTGTTGGTAAATTAAGTGTTTGGCTGACTGAATTTTATTAATCTCACATGTCTGTGAAGATTAAGTCACTGGAAAAGAGAAAAGCACTAGTTCGCAAAAACCAACTTTGCGCACGCTAAACAGCTTTTTGAGCAACTGTATTAAAAAAAGTGATGCGTTTGTGAAATATTAAGCTTTAAAGTGCTATTTTTTGTTAGAGTCACGTGTCCCCGCCCCCCCCCCCCCCAACTAAATGGTGGTATGTGGATGGCTGAAAAAATCACGGTTGTGGCATATATAACGTAGTTGACAGGAAAACTATCACAGGGCGGGCACGTCATACCACAGGCTAGCTAGATGCTAAATAAGTCTAAGGTACTGTGGCCATCATCAACTTCGGAACCCTATACTTTTCGCGTGGCCCGACACGCACTCGGCCGGTTTTTAGTAATTAAAGTAAATGTTTCGATACCTGTCTGTTATTGTTTATTATTTCGGAACGAGTATTTAGATACAGCCGGAATTTCGAAATTTCTGAACTTAGAAAACTATGGACCTACACGTTCCGTTGTGAAACTCCACTGCTGCGCACGGTCGAGCTACGCCGCATGGGTACGCAAACGGTTTGTACAGATCCCATCAGGTAACTTGAGCAGTGAGTCTGCTGCACATGGGCCTGAAGGGCCAATAAGCGTGCGCGCACGACAAAGCGCCCGCTGTGCGTCCCGCGCCCAGAGGCCTTCCGACCTTATTTTCGACTTCTGCGCATCAAAAACCACCACTCAAGTTCCATGCCAATGCCTGTAGCTGTCGTGTGTGTGTGTGTGTGTGTGTGTGTGTGTGTGTGTGTGTGTGTTACCAGGGTAGGGCGCGGGCGCGAGCGCGTACTGCTGCTGCGGATAGGGCGCCGGCACGCCCGCCGGCAGCGGCGCGGGCGGCGGCGGGGGCGCTGCCAAATCAGAACATACACGTAAAACAATCACCATACTGAATGGTTGAATCAACTTTTTTATGACTAGGTATTTGCCAATGGTTACGGACCCCTGGACAACCGTTTAAAACTGAGATAGTGTGAGTTAAATCCACCAAATGTGAGGTTTCTTTCCCCTGTTTAATCCCTTCCCTAATAGGGTATTTTCTAAGCATCTTAAAAGATAAGATGTAAAAAAAAATCTAGAAAAGTCCTCTCTTGTGCCTTGGACAATGGGACAGAATAAACAAATAGAAAAGTTGATGGCCCCAAATATTACCACTTCAACCATTAATTTCCATTCCAATTTAAGCACTGCTTTTAAGAATGTTTGCGAAAGATTCGAGTTAACTCTCATATCTGCTGAAATATGAAAACTACGCACACAGGCCCCTTAAGGCACCCCACGTATTCACCATGTTACCGCGATCTCCAGATCGTCACGCCATCTTGTTTTGTAGTCTTGTTAAGTAAGGTTGTTACGCCTAATGTGTATTCGGCAGCTCATCTCCCGGTGCGCAGACTCTATTCGAGAGCTTTCTAACTCTATGCAGCGGTCATCAGTGCCTCGTCCAATGGCAAATTTTGCAATGGGTCGGAAACATTGATACTACTTCCACTGCAGATATCATCATTCAAAACCATATGGGATCGCGTTTGATCAGCTCAGCTTTATGCATGGGTTACCGTATGTATGCACCGCACCCTTAGTTGCGTTCATTGGCCTAAAATGGACAAGAATACGCAAAGCTCGACTCAGATGGCGCTACAAACGCTCGACCCAAACCAAAACCCAAACATTGCAGCTGTTAAATTTTTACGGGTTTTTTTATTCAAAATTTCAAGTAGAGTTGTTTAAAAATTTTAATTTTGGTTCAGTTATTATATACGTTATTTCAGTTATTTGTGATGAAAATGAAGACATCCCAATGCAATTATACCTGCCCCAGATACATACCAAGTCTTTCGGAAATACGTGTCGTCCGTTCTCATTGCATCCTGGAACCGCACAGCGCGGCATTTTTTTAATAATTTAAGTAAAACCAATAACAACAAATGTTTCTCTATGTAATTGACAGATGGTTTGGGTCAAGCGATTGCAGCGCTCCTAGTGGCCAAATTATGCAGATTTATTGTCTATTGGATGCTCGTGTGTGTGTGTGTGTGTGTGTGTGTGTGTGTGTGTGTGTGTGTGTACTCACGCGCGAGGACGGCGCCGCTGTTCTTGCGGCGGCGGCAGCAGCAGCCCAGGATGGCGGCGAGCACGCACAGCAGGATCACCGCCGCGGCCACCGTCGCCGCGCTCATCGCGGTGCCCTAGACACAACCAACACACTCCGCCGCTAGAACACTGCGCTTTACGAGGGTTTATCCCGAGAGTTGGCAACGTCTCATATAGCTATCAAATGTTTCGCTGTTTTTATTAGTTTCTCAATATTACTGAATTGAAAAAAGTTATCATTCTATGGTTGAATGACGCGTCTCGTTTTATATTTGTTGGTTATTCATTTAAATGATAAGATTATATTAAAATGCATGGAAAATGCGATGGAAAGTTTTCAAAAGATAGTACTTCCATAATCCTAAAAATTTCGTGTTCCATATAACCTAATGTTTTATTCAACCCTAGAGCGATAATTCATCTTTTCATTCAGTAATATTCATAAATTAATGAAAACAGCGAAATATTTGACAGCTATTTGCGACGTTGCCAACTTTCGGAAAAAACCCTCTTAACGATAAACGCCGCGGTAGTAACCGTCACGACAGCGTGCACCGTAAGAATATCCAGGATCTGATTATGCAAATAAATAGTACACACTACGCGTAGAATTTCACCACTCTGTCCATAATAGAAGCCGAGATATAATAATGGTGGCATTTAACGGTGGTAAATAATATTAACTTGAATATACCCTTGAAGACATGTGACGATGTAGAAAATGCGTGTGGATATATCACTAATCTGATACAGGTATCAGCGTGGAAGAACACCCCTTATCAAGATCAAGCCCCTGGCAGAGCCCAACAATCGCGTGAATTGAATTGAAATCTATCATATTAGAAAAACGGCGTCTACGAAAAACATGGCACCAGTCCCAGAACCCTGCTGACAAAACTGCATTTAACCTGGCCGCAAAACAGCTCAAAGCTATTTTAAAGGAAACAACTAATGAAGGTCTTCGAAATCACCTTGAAAATTTGTCACCATTGGGCAAGGGTGAGAATTCCTTATGGAAAGCCACGAAAATTAGTGGAAAACCCCAACAATACTTTCCTCCTCTTAAAACTGTAGACTCATGGGCCAGAACAGACGTCGAAAAGCCGGAAGTATTTGCAAGTCACCTAGCAAATGTATTCAAGCCGAATGAAGGAGATGGTAACGATAGTGACGTGAATGAGATACTCCGACAGGACCTTCAACTGTGTCTACCAATCAAACCAACATCGCCTAAAGAGGTAGCCAGAGAGATCCGACAGCTAGACCCTAATAAGGCCCCGGGATTTGATTTGATCACTCCAAAAGTCCTAAAAGAATTGCCGAGAAAATGTATAACGCTCATTACATCTCTGTTCAATGCCATCATGAGAACATCTTATGTCCCAAAACTCTGGAAAGTGTCCCAAATAATTATGATCCACAAAGCAGGAAAACCTCCCCATGAAGCGTCTTCATACCGTCCTATTAGTCTTTTGCCAATCAGATCCAAGCTATGGGAGAAAATCTTCGTCATTCGCCTGAGAGACTCTATGGACCAGTCTGCAATTATTCCTATGCACCAATTCGGCTTCAGAAAATCACACTCAACTATAGAACAGGTACACAGAGTTCATCAAGAAATAAGAAACTGCTTTGAAAAGAAACAGTATTGCTCGGCGGCCTTCTTGGACGTACAGCAGGCTTTTGACCGCGTTTGGCACGACGGACTGCTGTGCAAAGTCAAAGAAAAACTTCCACACTCCCTGTTCCTCATCATAAAATCATACTTGACTGAAAGGTTTTTCCAAGTAAAACAAGGAGATGCAAGATCGCGCTTGTATAACATTGAAGCTGGTGTGCCGCAGGGCTCCGTCCTGGGTCCAGTGCTCTATAATATATTTACTTCAGACCTCCCAACTTCTGAAAATGTGATAGTCGCAACATATGCGGACGACGTCGATTATCTGGCCAGTGATGATGATCCACAGAAGGCAAGCGAAAAACTGCAAAACCTACTAAATAACACACACACTTGGATGAATAAGTGGCGCATCAAAGCAAGTGCTCATAAGTCCAAACATATTACCTTCACACTGAGGAAGAAAAGCTGCCCACAGGTCAAGCTTGGCACAGAAGAGCTACCCAGCGTGGAATGCGTAAAGTACCTTGGATTTCATCTAGACAGAAGGTTGACATGGAAACCACATATCAAAAAGAAAAGAGATGAGATCAATCTTAAATTCAGGAACTTGTACTGGCTTATGGGCAGAAATTCAACCCTCTCTACAGATAATAAACTTCTAATATACAACTCGGTCCTGAAGCCCATTTGGAGCTAGGGTATTCCACTAAACATGGGGAACAGCAAGCAAATCTAACGTCATGTGCATTCAACGAGTTCAAAACAATATTCTACGAACTATAGTAAATGCCCCTTGGTTCTCTAAGAACGATGAGATACATGAATACCTAAATGTGTCGCCAATTCAATGCGAAATAGAAAGGTCATCATCATCATCATCATCATTTCAGCCGATAGACGTCCACTGCTGGACATAGGCCTCCCCCAAGGCGCGCCACTCAGACCGGTCCTGTGCCACTCGCATCCACCGCGTTCCCGCGACCTTTACAAGGTCGTCACTCCATCTAATAAAATAAAAAGAAAGGTACAGGAAGTTATATGCAGAGCGCCTGGCCCTCCATCCAAATCCTCTAGCAAACGAACTTCTGAAGCCGTCTCTGACCATCAAAAGACTGAAAAGGACTACATCTGTAGTATGAACAGCCACTGGAGGCATTGACCTCTTCGCCTACGTGTCATTTGTCACTCAAAATATCAGCTTATAGTCTTGCGACTGATCGCCGATTCGAAAGGAAAAAAAAAAAAAAAATTAACGGTGGCTGGATAATGCTACGGTGTATGCTGTCTTGATGGTCACGCCGCAGTCAACGAGCTTTATTTGCCCACCAATCAGCGATTTCTAGTCGAACATGACTACGAGTACTAGTAGTACTACCAATGAATGTTCTTTTGACCGATTCCGGAAATCGGAGCGTTCTCTTTAGACAGAGGCATCTTTACTTATAGTCACACGGCGGACACGGCCTATAAAAGCACGATTTCGAACAAAATTCGAATGAAGTGCCAATGTTTGCGTGCGAGGATGTCTGTGTGCGTGCGAGGACGTCTGTACACTTGTAAATGTGTGTGTACCACTACGCGGGCCAATGATTCACTCTCCATCTCCGGATAAAACAAATGACAGTTTCTGTATGTACCACGTTGTGCATGGTATGGTGGGTAGTTATGTGGGTATATACATCTATAAAGACAGACTAGACCTGAGACTACTTTCTAAAGTCATGACTATTTTGTGATAGAATACATTTTTAATCACTTGAGATCTATCGTAATAGCACACGGCGGACACGGCCTATGAAAGCATGATTTCGAACACAATTCGAATGTAGTGTCAATGTTTGCGTGCGAGCCAATGATCCACTCTCCATCTCCGGATGAAACAAATGACAGTAAGGGCGAGTTGCGCGCCGGCTAGATTCAGGCGGGTGATTCCGTGGCCATTCTATATGTAGTACTAGTACTATTAAATATTCTGTGGTAATAGTATCTTTACATTATTCCGGTCATAATACAAATCACCAACGCTAGTTTACTTTAAATGCTTTTATGATAAATGGAGGAGGTATCGAAGAATATTGCTACTAATTTTATCACTACAAAGTAATGTTCACCCAAGACAAGATTAAGATGAACACAAATGAACTATCTACTGAGGACATACAGCAGTGGAGCTTGTCCTGTCATATTTCTAAAAGGAGTACCACTTGTCTGATGTATTCCAATTCCCTATTTCTTCTCAGGGACTCGAGATGGGGTTCTATAGCATCTTGAGCTTGGGAGTATATTGTACTGGCCCGTCGCCAGGAAGAGTCCAACTCGGACCTGGCACCTGCATCGTTGCTGATCACGGACTTTGAATTGTGTAAGAAGTCCTGTATATTCAACTTTTCCATGATGACAATGACTGCGGGGTTATAATGACTTTAAATTAAAATTATGTACAACGGTTTCAAATATGTTACACATTAACCTACTTCACTGAATGCACTTATCTATTGCTGATAGTGGTTGGTGATGCTACAATGTGTATCTCATTCAACATCAGCATTAAATACTAAATTACATTGTTTCATCTTGCTTCTGGGTCTGGGAATGCTTATTTAGTTGTACAGTTGGGTTTGCAGGTAGACATTTTAACACCATACTTTGTAATAAGATCCAAAGGTGTACACATAATTAATGAACTCAACTGTACAAACAGATGGAAGTATTGTTGTTAAAAACACAAAGCTTGATATAAATATAGTATTTGATAACACTAACGAATTGATCACAACGAATTAGTCATGGGATAAAAGCCAGCCAATGAGTAAATAATTATGAAAGGAAAATGTCATTGGAGCATTAAAATAGAGACAAAGGGATGTAGTATTAAGGTAACAGGTCCGCGACGTGCAACAATGCGCGGCCTCACCTTGAGGGGCTCGAGCACATCCTCGGGGTCGTGATCGTGGTCGCGATCGTGGTGCATCGCGCTTGACCGGGCCTCACTCACTTACCGAACCACTACGCACCTAAACCAACGCTCGCGACAGATGAGTTCATCTGTCGCGAGCCCTGAATCATGCCAATCAGATTACTCACCGCGGGTTTTTACCACGATGACAGGAAAACAGATATCGCGAAATAATCCGAAGTCAAACTAGCGAGACACTAAAACTTAGTTTCCTTACGGGCGTACACTTGGATTGTTGAAAGAGGGCTTACCTGAACAAATAATTTAGATGATTACGAGCGACGCCGACGCGTAAACGCTGACGCTGGATCCGACCCCACTAAAAATGTCCTAGCCTATGCCTATTGTGTATTGTGATTTTTTACATTGACAACCAACCAACCCAACAGCAATTTGACATTAAAAAAAAAAATGACAACTAGCAGAAGTTGCCATATGAAAATTATCTTTCTTTCGTTTAGGAATTGATGCTCTGAAAAACTTTCGACAATCGAAGTTTTGTTGATTTGGGGATAGTTGCAAGCAAAGTGAGAGTATAATACACGTAAGGATAATAATGGACAAAAAATCCAAATTTAAATGGACTATGATTCAGAAGAAATGTAGTGACATTTAAAAATATTATTTTGAATTCTATATTATTTTTAGACGACAACGTAATGTCACTATGCTGTCAAAATAAATTTATAACCTAAAAATTTTGCAACAGTATCGACTGCTTACTTATTACTTTTAACTGCTTATTTATTCGCTTAGTTTATTACAATGTTCCGTGCACTAGCGGCTAGACTGGCGGCGCCGGCGGGCGCTCGCTGCCTACACAGCGCCGCGCCAAACTTCGCCGCCGCCAAGAAAACCACCGCTGCTGGAGGTATAATTTCATACCAAAACTATTTGCCTATTTGGTTTCATATTTGTGTCAAACAAAGGGAAACATCTTCTGATGTCGTACCAGTTCATGATTGACGAAGTCTCGAGGGTTTAGCAGGCGCTCCAGAAGACATTGCTCTCGTTTGATTGAAATCACTATCAGTAGGTAAAGTCGATCCCCAATATACCTACAAACTGCCTCAGACTTCTACTTGAGTTTTGAGTTTGTTTCGACTCTGAATTTATGAACGACTGTTAAAATCAATTTAACAATACGTGACAGTAAGATATGTAAAAAACACTTGTAAACCCATTCGGTTTAGAATAAGGTGACATTGAATTGACTATTTCCAGGCGTGATGGGTCTGGGCAAAGGCAAGAAGAAGCTGGGTAAGCTGGGCACGATGGAGAAGCGCGAGCTGCCCGTGGAGACTGACCCGCAGCGGCTGGTGAGCTATGTGTGCGGCTCCAACATCACCACCAGCGGGGAAGACGTCAAGGTGAACTATACCTAACCTTTTCAACGCCATCGTCAAATACAAAAGGTCACACACACGCCAAGAGTGGCTGACGTCTAAATCGAATATGGATCTTACACATTACGTAATTTAACTCTTTAACCTTTTCAACGCCATCGTCAAATACAAAAGGTCACACACACGCCAAAAGTGGCTGACGTCTAAATCGAATATGGATCTTACACATTACGTATTTAAACTCTTTAACCTTTTCAACGCCATCGTCAAATACAAAGGCCGTCTCTCACACGCCAATGGTGGCTGACGTCTAAATCAAATATGGATCTTACACATTACGTATTTAAACTCTTTAACCTTTTCAACGCAATCGTCAAATACAAAGGCCGTCACTCACACGCCAATGGTGGCTGACGTCTAAATCAAATATGGATCTTACACATTACGTATTTAAACTCTTTAACCTTCTCAACGCCATCGTCAAATACAAAGGCCGTCACTCACACGCCAATGGTGGCTGACGTCTAAATCAAATATGGATCTTATACATTACGTATTTAAACTCTTTAACCTTTTCAACGCCATCATCAAATACAAAGGCCGTCACTCACACGCCAATGGTGGCTGACGTCTAAATCAAATATGGATCTTACACATTACGTATTTAAACTCTTTAACCTTCTCAACGCCATCGTCAAATACAAAGGCCGTCACTCACACGCCAATGGTGGCTGACGTCTAAATCAAATATGGATCTTACACATTACGTATTTAAACTCTTTAACCTTTTCAACGCCATCGTCAAATACAAAGGCCGTCACTCACACGCCAATGGTGGCTGACGTCTAAATCAAATATGGATCTTACACATTACGTATTTAAACTCTTTAACCTTCTCAACGCCATCGTCAAATACAAAGGCCGTCACTCACACGCCAATGGTGGCTGACGTCTAAATCAAATATGGATCTTATACATTACGTATTTAAACTCTTTAACCTTTTCAACGCCATCATCAAATACAAAGGCCGTCACTCACACGCCAATGGTGGCTGACGTCTAAATCAAATATGGATCTTACACATTACGTATTTAAACTCTTTAACCTTCTCAACGCCATCGTCAAATACAAAGGCCGTCACTCACACGCCAATGGTGGCTGACGTCTAAATCAAATATGGATCTTACACATTACGTATTTAAACTCTTTAACCTTTTCAACGCCATCATCAAATACAAAGGCCGTCACTCACACGCCAATGGTGGCTGACGTCTAAATCAAATATGGATCTTACACATTACGTATTTAAACTCTTTAACCTTCTCAACGCCAGCGTCAAATACAAAGGCCGTCACTCACACGCCAATGGTGGCTGACGTCTAAATCAAATATGGATCTTACACATTACGTATTTAAACTCTTTAACCTTCTCAACGCCAGCGTCAAATACAAAGGCCGTCACTCACACGCCAATGGTGGCTGACGTCTAAATCAAATATGGATCTTACACATTACGTATTTAAACTCTTTAACCTTTTCAACGCCATCGTCAAATACAAAGGCCGTCACTCACACGCCAATGGTGGCTGACGTCTAAATCAAATATGGATCTTACACATTACGTATTTAAACTCTTTAACCTTCTCAACGCCAGCGTCAAATACAAAGGCCGTCACTCACACGCCAATGGTGGCTGACGTCTAAATCAAATATGGATCTTACACATTACGTATTTAAACTCTTTAACCTTCTCAACGCCATCGTCAAATACAAAGGCCGTCACTCACACGCCAATGGTGGCTGACGTCTAAATCAAATATGGATCTTACACATTACGTATTTAAACTCTTTAACCTTCTCAACGCCAGCGTCAAATACAAAGGCCGTCACTCACACGCCAATGGTGGCTGACGTCTAAATCAAATATGGATCTTACACATTACGTATTTAAACTCTTTAACCTTCTCAACGCCAGCGTCAAATACAAAGGCCGTCACTCACATGCCAATGGTGGCTGACGTCTAAATCAAATATGGATCTTATACATTACGTATTTAAACTCTTTAACCTTTTCAACGCCATCATCAAATACAAAGGCCGTCACTCACACGCCAATGGTGGCTGACGTCTAAATCAAATATGGATCTTACACATTACGTATTTAAACTCTTTAACCTTCTCAACGCCATCGTCAAATACAAAGGCCGTCACTCACACGCCAATGGTGGCTGACGTCTAAATCAAATATGGATCTTACACATTACGTATTTAAACTCTTTAACCTTCTCAACGCCATCGTCAAATACAAAGGCCGTCACTCACACGCCAAGGGTGGCTGACGTCTAAATCAAATATGGATCTTACACATTACGTATTTAAACTCTTTAACCTTCTCAACGCCATCGTCAAATACAAAGGCCGTCACTCACACGCCAATGGTGGCTGACGTCTAAATCAAATATGGATCTTACACATTACGTATTTAAACTCTTTAACCTTCTCAACGCCATCGTCAAATACAAAGGCCGTCACTCACACGCCAAGGGTGGCTGACGTCTAAATCAAAAATGGATCTTACACATTACGTATTTAAACTCTTTAACCTTTTCAACGCCATCGTCAAACACAAAGGCCGTCTCTCACACGCCAATAGTGGCTGACGTTTACACATTACGTATTAGGTACATCTTAGCGTAGACAACTTTAGGTGTCCTCGGTCGGTGTTCAAAAGGTTAAACATTAATGAGCGTCCCCCTGTGACAGCTGGGGCCGGACAGCGAGTACCCGGCGTGGCTGTGGGCGCTGCGCACCGGCCCCGCGCCGCCGCTCGAGGCGCTCGACCCCGCCACCAAGACGTACTGGCTGCGCGTGCGCACCGCCGCCATGCGCCGCAACAACAAGCTGCGCTCGCTGCGCAAGTTCTAAGGGGGGACGGACAGTCAGGACGGCGCCACCGGCGGGCGACACTGGCGTTGGACACTGCGCTCGAGGCGGCGGTTGGAGGGATCTATAGCTGCCCATGTCAAAGCGCGCAAAATGCCCAATGGCTGCCGCCGACACCAACGCCACTAGCCGACCCTCATCGATAGTCAGTGCGTCCGATACGGACGGAACAATTGACAACATTTTTTTTTCTATTTTATTAGCAAGTTAGAAAGATGGAAAAAAATTAAAGGACGCGTTTAGCGAGAGTCGGTGAATTGACTGAGATGTCACGCACCAGTTACTACTGAAACACGATTTTCTCTAAAAGTAATGAACAAAATAATGTGAAACTTTTTTATTGAGTCCTTCAGATAGAGATACCGAAATGGTTTTCGAATGACGCCCTACTAAAATTTTGAAATGTTGTCAATTGTTGGGAATGGATGATACCTTATTAGAAAACACAATGTAAAAACAAACCTAATGTCTTTTCTTGATCAACATATTTTATCACAACTTTCTTCTCATTCGTGATTTAAAAAAAAATTGTTAGGTAAAAAATAACTGAACACTAATCAAAATCACGTGAATACTACAAAAATATAGAACCTGCATTTTAAAATGTAAATATCTAGTTATTAAGTAGGTAGTTAATGTAAATAAATAATTATTCAATAGTATCGTCTGTCTTTCCTTGTTTCTGGAGTCCTCACAATAATTAGCTTTAAATAGGTACATATGCATTTAAAACGAATTAGAAATGAAAACGATCTTTATTAACATTTTCACCATAAATCGATAAAAATCACAATACGTTCACAATTTAGACTAACGGGAACAATCGCTTTGGGTTACGAATCTATCGGCCAACATTTTCACCAAACCACCACTTACATTTCCAAAAAGAGATGTACAATTTTCATATTAAAAATATAAAAGACGAAATTTTCACGTTCCATGTTTTTATTAGAAGTATTTTCCATCGCTACTTTCAGCAGGGAGCCTTGCCAACTTACACGTTACGCTTTCAAAGTCAAGAATCCCAATTTAAAAGTATCATGAGGTCGGACACATGCGCTCTCATCGTCACAATAGTAAGTTAGTGCGGATTGAGGACTTCACACACAACTTAGAATTGCAAGAGCAGCCTGCATGCAAAGTCACGGGCAACGCGTTTAAAAGCTTTCTGCGAGCTTCGATTTAATTCGACCGCGTCACGTTTTGAACAATAACCTTCCTTTAAGTTTGGTTTTATATTGGCTTGTTTTCACCAATGAAAGCATTTCGAGGCCCCGTTTACCCTGTGCGCGAGTCCATAATGTTTCAAGATGTAGTTCTTGTATGCATTCGCACTAAATTGAAATGTAAAGGAGGCCTAAATGTCAGTGCATACCTACTCTTTCAAAGTGGAAAACACTACCCATGCGTGCCAGCTAAGGTAAGTTCGCCAATACACGTGATCTCTGGCCCCCTGCCTCACGGCGGCGAATCCAACACTGAACTGTGTTGCTGCAGTAACAGGAATATTACGGCCTGAACGCTTCGAGTAGTTGCGATGAGGGTCTTCAGAATGGCGATGAACACCTGAAATAAACATAGAGAAAGGTCAATAAAAATGAAAAATCAGTACTTAGAATTCTACAACTACTACTACAGCCTTTTTGCGTCCCACTGGGCACAGGCCTCCTCTCATCATGAGAGGGTTTGGGCTAGGCTATAGTCCCCACGCGGGCCCAGTGCGGATTGGGGACTTCACACACATCCTTGAATTACTTCGCAAATGCGTGCAGGTTTCATCACGATATTTTCCTTCACCGAAAAGCTCAGTGGTAAATTCAAATTGAATTTCGCACATAAGTAAATTTAGTGGTGCGAGGCGGAATCGAACCCCCGACCTTCTATACGATAGGTGGTAGGTCGACCCACTATAGGCCACCAGGCCACCCGGCTTCTTACTTACGACTTAGAATTCTTATGAAAGTTATTGGACCTCACGCGACACTAGCGCCTCATAGTGGCAAATTCACACGCGATAGCCCTCATTGCCACACAGCAAAAAAAAAAGAATTTTGTATCGACTACTACGACTACCCGAAGAATAAATTTAGTATTAAACCAATATTCGATCTAACAACACGTTTCATTTACATCACCCGCTCGATACCCTACATATCTGACGATTGAAAAATCAGCCCAGGGTGAATCAACTCATTCAAACCATCCGTTAAAGTTAACGTTAGCGCTAAATATTTTACTGTGGGGCCTGTGGGACAAAATGACGTTTCTGTATGGAATGACAGCTCGGCGGCCATATTTAATGACCAGGAGTCCGTTAACAGTGTTTGAAATCAACTCTCCCTTAGTGTGCTTACCAAAAGTGGGCTTACCATCGTTGGCCCTGGCCCTGGCGGTCGCGGGCGCGGGTGCGGGGGCGAGGGCGGGCGGCGGTCTACAGACAGTCCATGGTGTCTTCCTTGATGATCATGGGCGGCGCCCACTCCGCGTGCTTCGTGCCAAACGAGTACGCGTACGGATTCTGCGGGCACGGGGAGACACATTCATTTGATTGGTGCTCTTCAGATTCAAACATCCGGCACCTCACCGTATGCACCGGAAGACAGAGTGTCGGTACCTAAACCTCCTGGGAGCTAAGACGACTTGAACATGATAACCACCAGTTCAAGATATTCATCATTCCAGCCGAAAGACGTCCACTTGCTTGACATAGGCTTCCCCCAAAGCTCGCCACTCAGAGCGGTCCTGTGCTACTCGCTTCCACCGGTTTCCTCTCACCGGTTAAAGATGTTGAATTCGTAAAATGTTTGACATCCCATTGCATAATGGTGACTTTGCAAAATGTCGAGTCGCAGGTTGAATTGAAATTCTATATTAAATTGTTCTAATATTTCAAATGTAATGCCTGTTACCTCTTCACGCTTAAACCGATGACTGATTTGGATAAAATTTGGTATATAAATAAAAAATATAAGTATGTATCCACGAAAGCCCATTGAAGTCCCACTGCTGGGAACAAGCGTTAGGGAGAGGGGTGTTATACAGGCAGGTATTGTAGATAAGCATACTTAGAAGAAGGCGCGCGGCGAAGCCCTTCAGTCGTTGATGCAAAGCCTATTATCGCGTAATCCACGCGGCGTTGTGTAAACCTGTATTAAGTAATCGGTCCAGTAGCAGTGGTTACCTTCTTGACGTTGTAGAGGTTGGGCGGGTAGGCGGCGGGCCCCGGCGTGCGCGTCGCCTTGCCCGCGCCCTCCAGCCGCGCGCCCAGCGAGTACACCGGCGCCCTGCGATACGTACAGACGTCACCACACCGGAGACGAGATGAGACTGACAACCTTACACTGCGGCTCGGAAAAGCTCACTATGAGAGCAATATCAATGGCTGACGCTGATTACTACTTAGGTATGTGGATGGCAGAGGAATATTCGTATTTAGTTGTATAATTCTCCGCAACTTGACTTCTCCAAAGCCGGTTCCTAAACTTGCCAATGTCTTCA
The DNA here is from genome assembly GCA_963971205.1 of Aethes cnicana. Lineage (NCBI taxonomy): Eukaryota > Metazoa > Arthropoda > Insecta > Lepidoptera > Tortricidae > Aethes > Aethes cnicana. The sequence goes on from CAXARK010000462.1 coordinate 15,498, forward strand.
GAGACGTAGCGAATCGATGGGAATTATTATAAGGTTACATCAGAATTAAAAAACCCAAGACACAATTTGGACTACTTAAGACAGATTGAAAGAAAAAGACAGGGTTGGCTAGTGGCTACTGATGACATCAGTTCATTGCAGTGTGGTCTGGAGACAATCTGAAAGGTATTCAACGCATCGCCTCTTCAATAAAATTAGCCCTAACATTTCACATCTACCTGATCCACCACAACATCCTATTTACATCTCACTGCTGGGCACATGCCTAACCTCTCATCACGAGAGGGCTTGGGCTATAGCCCCCACGCGAGCCCAGTGCGGATTGGAGACGTAGGTAGTGAAGTGGGTATATAGAGACTGACTTGGCCCTGTAGACGTCCGTGACCCGCTGGAAGTAGACGGCGGGCCCAGGCGACTTGGCCTTGAGGTTGAAGCCGACGCGGGCGCCCATGGTGTAGGCGGGCGTGCCGGGGCCCAGGCGCAGCGCGTAGGCGTTGGGCGCCGGCCCGGCGCGCTTCAGCCCGAAGCCCAGGCGCGCGCCCATCGAGTACATCGGCGCGCGCT
>CAXARK010000463.1:0-24495 GCA_963971205.1 Aethes cnicana
TGTTTTAGGATTACAGTCGTGTGAAGGGTCAAACTTAATCTAAGGTTGTTTTTACCAAAATGTTCTGCTTGATAATGCCCTGCACAGTTAGTTCCATTTCTGCCTTCGTCGAGAAGAACATTTATAACGACAGTTTTAATTGGCATCATTTCAGATTTTTTCTTAAGGCGTATTTCGAAAACCATGTCGGTATCTCTGTCTAAAGAATTCAATTTAAAAATTTAAGATTTTTTTGTACATTACTTTTCGAGAAAATCGTGTTTTAGGGTAACTTGTACGTGCCGTCCAAGTGCTATGTGAAGTCATATGGATAGAACGCTGTACGAATGACCGCTTTTAAGTATGAAATTTATGATTTATAAAAAAAAGAAAAACACCTATGTCCTTTAATTTTTTCTAAATAGCTTATAAAAAAATCCATGTTAAAACTGAAATGTTGTCAATTAAGACTTTAGGCAAAATTACAAATGATCAAATAATAGTCCCATTGTTGGTACGAGTATGATACTTAGTTTTTTTTAATCCACACCATGCTTCGTCAAAATTAAACCTAAAATCTAAAATCAAATCAACTATCCTCCCCGAGCTTGCTCCCGCCCGAAAGTACCCATCACGCTAGCGGCGTTACCACGCTGAATGGCGATGGACAACCTCTGGACGAGATAAAACCCAGAGCGGGGGTCACCACCTCGATCCTTAATTCTACGGCTTAATTCACAAACGAGTGACCTTGCCTCCAGACCCCAAGGTCCCGCAGTCTCCACGGCCACAGGGACAAACTCGTAGGAGGCCGCCAGTGCCGAATATATGATACTTAGTGTAATACAGAAATGATACGATATACTCGTACACATGTGGCTTAATACAGATACGATATATTGAGTTTTCAACTCGCTCTGTTTAGTTTCTTGTTGTGATTTGTATAGGAGCAATTTCTCATCTCTAGGGTTTAACCTCATCATCATCATCATCATTTCAGCCGATAGACTTCCACTGCTGGACATAGGCCTCCCCCAAGGCGCGCCACTCAGACCGGTCCTGTGCCACTCGCATCCACCGCGTTCCCGCGACCTTTACAAGGTCGTCACTCCATCTTGTTGGAGGCCTACCGACAGCTCGTCTACCGGTTCGCGGACGCCACTCCAGGACTTTCTTGCCCCATCGGCCATCAGTCCTGCGAGCAATGTGCCCCGCCCACTGCCACTTAAGGTTCGCAATTCTTTGGGCTATGTCGGTGACCCCAGTTCTACTGCGGATATCCTCATTTCTGATTCTATCACGCAGAGAAACCCCGAGCATAGCCCTCTCCATTGCCCTCTGGGTGACCTTGAGCCTTCTTATGAGGCCCATCGTAAGCGCCCACGTCTCGGAACCATAAGTCATCACTGGCAACACACACTGGTCGAAGACTTTCGACTTAAGACACTGCGGTAATTTGGACGAAAAGACACTGCGAAGCCTCCCGAACGCTGCCCAGCCGAGTCGGATTCGACGATTGATCTCTTTCTCGAAGTTGGACCTACCTAACTGGACTGTTTGTCCCAGGTATACATAATGGTCAACAACTTCGAGCGCAGAGCCTCCGATTATTACTGGAGTTGGCACAACATGGACATTGGACATGATCTTCGTCTTGTCCATGTTCATTTTCAGACCAACTCGATCGGAAACTCTGCTGAGGTCAACGAGCATAGCACTGAGGTCTTCCATGGTCTCAGCCATAACTACTATATCGTCGGCAAATCGAAGGTGAGTGATGTACTCGCCATTTACATTGATGCCTCGTCCTTTCCAGTCCAGCACCTTGAAGGCATCCTCCAATGTAGCGGTGAACAGCTTCGGAGATATTACGTCTCCTTGTCTGACTCCCCGCTGCAGTGAGATGGGCATCGTGGTCTGGTCCTGTAGTCGGACGGACATGGTGGCATTTTCGTACAAACACTTCAACACTTCGATGTACCGGTAGTCAGCTTGGCACCTCTGGAGAGACTGCAGCACAGCCCAAGTCTCGATCGAATCGAAGGCTTTCTCGTAGTCCACAAATGCAAGGCAAAGGGGGAGGTTATACTCTTCGGTCTTCTGTATAACCTGCCGCAACGCATGTATGTGGTCTACGGTACTATAGCCCTTTCGGAAACCGGCTTGTTCGGGAGGCTGGAATTCGTCAAACCTGCGCGCGAGACGGTTCGTAATGACTCTCGAAAACAGCTTGTAGACATGACTCAGAAGTGAGATGGGTCTATAATTCTTCAGCAAGGCGTTATCACCTTTTTTGAAGAAGAGCACCACCACACTTCTGTTCCATGCTCGCGGCGTTCTCCCTTTATGGATGACGGAATTAAACAGCGTCTGAAGGGCCTTAAGGACTGGTTTACCACCCGCCTTCAGGAGTTCAGCTGTAATTCCGTCATCACCGGGGGCTTTGCCGTTCTTAAGCTGTTTGAGAGCCATACTAATCTCGTACAGGCTGACGTCCGGGATATCTTCGGTATAGTGTCGGGTTAATCTAGCTCTAGGGTCTTTAGCTGGATCAGCGACGGGTGTTCGGATTGTCGTGTATAACTGCCCATAGAACTTCTCGACTTCTCCCAACAGCTCCGGTTTGGATGAGACGATCCTGCCGTCTTCGGTCTTCAGCTTTGTCAATTGGCTTTGGCCAATAGACAGATCTTTGGCAAACACCTTCGAGCCTCTGTTATGCTCAATAGCCTTTTCAATACTGTTGGTATTGAATCGGCGTATATCACGCTTCAGAGACTTCGAGATCTGCCTATTGAGCTGCCGATAATGACTAGCGTCACCTGAAGACTGCAGAATCATCTCACGCCTCACCTCCATGAGCTTTAGGGTTGAGTCTGAGATTTTCTTGGTTCTTGTACGGCGGGTCTTGAAGAACTTGGACCCAACCGTATGGACAGCTTCCACAAACCCGTCGTTGTAATCGTCCACGTCGCTTTCTAGGCAAGCAAAACGGTTTTGGAGTTCGAGCTGAAAGCTCTCGGGGTTTTGGAGCTGGGTCGGTGCCGGGCGGAGCGTAGACTTTATCAGTCGAGATCTCTCAAGCTTCACTTGGATATTCAATGTGCCTCGTACCATACGGTGATCGCTCCCGGACTTAACCGAATTGATCACTGAGACATCATCTAATATCTGCTTCCTCGTCGACATGATAAAGTCTATCTCATTCCTCGTTACACCATCAGGGCTCATCCAGGTCCACTTTCTGTGCTCACGTTTCCTGAAGAAGGAGTTCATCATATAGAGTCCCTCCTTCTCCATGAAACCAGCCAGTAGATGGCCCCGGTGATTCCTACGCCCTACTCCAAATTGCCCCACTCTCAGCTCTTCACCGTCTCGTTTGCCCAATTTCGCGTTGAAGTCCCCCATAACAACTGTGAAGTGAGTTTTGGAGCTATGCATGGCTCTAGAAATGTCCTCATACATAGCCTCCACCTCATCGTCGGAGTGCGTCGAGGTCGGAGCGTAAACCTGTATAACCTTCAGCGAATATCGTTGGGTTATTCTGAGTACAAGGCACGCTACCCTGGTCGACACACTCTCGATCTTAACCACATTGTTTGCGAGGGACTTGTGGACGATAAACCCGACACCTCCCTGGGACTGTTGGTCGCCCTCCCGGAAATAGAGCAGGTTACCGGACTTCAGGGTTATCATGTCCTCCCCCTCTCTCCGGACTTCTGATAACCCTATGATTCCCCAACGTAACCTGCTCAATTCTTCCTCCAGTTCCAGTACCTTTTCGTCGGTCCGCAGTGTACGGCAGTTATATGTTGCCAGGGCCAAGGGTCGTCGTTTTTGGTAGCCTGGCCGAACCCGGGGATTCACTATAGCACCCCCTGCCCCGCCGTCACCATGGCCGCTACCATGGCCAGGAATAGCAGGGCCGCCGGGGACTAGGGGTCTGGGCTGTTGTTGTGGCATCATATTTCCCAAGTCTATCCCTTGGGGGGGATTTGCCAATAGTCGCCACGCTTGGCAGGCGGGTTGGCGACCGCAGTTTTAAGGTGGTAGTGCTCGGAGGACGCTGCTGCCCATCCTCCGGTTTATCCCTTAGTCGCCTCTTACCCACGGGGAGAGAGGGGGTGGTGCAATTCTAGGCCGGCACCACACGGCACCCACGGCACGGTGGGTTTAACCTGTTAGGTACTAAATTCTTAAAGGAAGCTGTTAACTCTAATATCCGAAACGGACTCCATTATCAACTTAACATACGGTTGGAGTTACCGAACGATTCTGCGACAGCGCAGTCACCCCAAAAGGGCGTATATCTTTGATATTCAAAGTCACTTACCTACGACCTTTTGGTAACACCTCAGGAGATCTATTATTAATACTACTACTTACTACAACAGCCTATTTACGGCCCACTGCTGGGCACAGGCCTCCTCTCATCACGAGAGGGTTTGGGCTATAGTCCCCACGCCGGGCCAGTGCGGATTGGGGACTTCACACACATCTTTGAATTACTTCGCAGATGCGTGCAGGTTTCCTCACGATGTTTTCCTTCACCGAAAAGCTCAGTGGTAAATTCAAATTGAATTTCGCACATAAGTAAACTCAGAGGTGCGAGCCGGAAGCGAACCCCCGTCCCTCTGCATGAGAGGCGGTAGGTAGGTCGAACCACTAGGCCACCACGAATCTATTATTATAGTGCAGGTTTAATCCGTCTAAGGCTGATCGGCCCACTTACGGTGATGAAGGTAATTCTAAAGTGATTAATTCTAGTCATCCGTTGTCATCCGGATTAATACCGCGCGTTGCATTTCATATTCCGATTACGGCTTACGATCTTACGATCGATATGTGTTGTTAGTTCCTAATAATAATAATTACCAATTTGACTTTCCTCGGGACTCCAACTATCTTCATAGGTATCCAATTTCATCTAAATCGGTCCAGCAGTTTAATCGTGAAGAGGAAACAGACAGACAGGCAGAGCTACTTTCACATTTATAATATAGTATGGTTTATATTGCGCACAAAAAATAGTTCCATTTCGACAAACTCATGAAATGGTTTTTGTACAGTCGCCGAGAAAAACGTTGAATAAATACTTTTGTTTCGAAGGTACAATAGCCAGTACGGGCCCGACTGTTTGCTCCAAAAGGCATTGTAGCTATTTTGTGGTTTCTGAAATTCAAACAAATTATGTTTTTGCAGTCGTAGCCTACATACTTTCCGCAAATTGACAATTATTTTTATTTCACGACGAAACGCATAAGTTAGACACCTTACTCTTTCTTATTTACGTACAGTTTGAATATACCAACGTTTTTGATTACTCAAGTTACAACAACATTGTTGGAGTGTGTGGGATCTCAGATCAGGTACCTAAGTCAATGTTTCAATCAATAATTTTTTCACCCGTGAAACTTTAATACTAATTAATAAATAAGTATGTTTATAGGTATATAGATTTAAAATCGCGTACTGCTCTTCCGAACAATACCTAGAATTTGCCTGGCTTGTTATGTAATGCAGTTTGTAATGTTATGTGGCGAGCAGGTACAATACGCTCGCAAATGCCCTTGTTAAATCCACTGAGTACTCTCCGTATATAAGCCCTGTGAACAAGTTTCGACAGTTTCCCGAATCGGTACGGCTGAATGTTCCTTCTTATCCTTCTGTTATAGTTTCACATATGAATAGTTCGTTGATTGATAACTTTAATAGCATCTATACTAATATTATAAATGTGAAAGTGTGTTTGTTTGTTTATTTGTCATTCCCTCACGTCGCAACGACAGGACCGACTTGGATAAAATTTGGTATGCAGATAGTTTGAGACCCTGGGAATAATATAGGATACTTTTTAAATCTAAATATATAAAACTCAAAGGTGACTGACTGACTGACTGACTGATATAGTGATCTATCAACGCACAGCCCAAACCACTGGACGGATCGGGCTGAAATTTGGCATGCAGGTAGATGTTATGACGTAGGCATCCGCTAAGAAAAGATTTTGCAATATTCCCACGGGAACGGGAAAAAACGGGATTTTTCATTTTAATATTTCTGCGCATACGAAGTTGCGGGGAAAAGCTAGTAATAAATAAATAAATAAATATCTTGGGACATTTCACACATATTGACCTAGCCCCAAACTAAGCAAAGCTTGTAGGTACTATGGGTGCTAGACAACGATATAAATACTTATATAGAGAAATACATACATATATAACGAGAGGGTGAGATGAGGGTGATGAGAGGAGGCCTGTGCCCAGCAGTGGGACGCAAATAGGCTGTAGTAGTAGTAGTAGTAGATACATATATAAATACTAAACATCCATGACTCGAGTGCAAACATTTGTGTTCATTACACGAAGTTTGCCCCGAGCGGGACTCGAACCCGCGACCATCGGAACAGAAGGCAGGGTCACTACCAACTGGACCAATCCGGCCGTCAAATTCCCGATATTTTCACGGAAACGGGTACGATATATCATCGGGTACGCAAATTCTAAGACTACGCGGGACGAAGTCGCGGGCAGACGGCTAGTAATTTATAACTGTTGCTATGTTATTATACTATTTCTAGTAGAAATTCTGTAGAGTTCATTTACGGATCTCATTCTCTAAATGGCTTTTGCTTGAAGCCTTAGATTCACAGGTAGGAGAAATGATGCATTTTATAAATATTATTATTCTTGAATCTCGCTGGAGATCTCCAGCTCCTTAACCTAGAAATTATTTCCAGTGACCAGGTGAATCTGTCCTTAAAAAAGGTGTATTTTTCTTTCATTTCATCTAAAACGATGGAACATTGGCGAAATGGGAAATTAGCACAATTTATTCACATCCCGGTCACGTCGGTGACTAGGCCAATCGATCGGTCGACTCGAGTGGCAGTAGACGGGTTCAAATGAGTTCAGGATTATTATTGAAGACTTTACTACTAGGCTTAATTTAAAATGGCACAGCTAGAACTTTATACTCATTTACTTTGGCTGAAACAGTCTGCTAATTATTGAGTTAGCGTATATAGGTGCCCGAAATAAGGTACTTACGAGTAGTTGCTCTCTTGGTCACAAAAAAGTCATCCACGTATGAAAACTAGTAAAAATAATTATGCGTAACTACTTATATCTAAAAGTTTATTCGGGTTAAAAGTAGCCTATGTCCTTCTTCGGGACTCCCATCAACTATCCTGGTACCTTTCATGTAAATCGGTAGAGGGTTTAGCGTGAAGGGGTAAAAGACAGACAGACATACGTACAGAGTTACTTTGACATTTATAATATTACTATGGTCTAGCTTCTGCCCGCGACGTCGTCCGCGTGGAATTCGGTTATTGCGTTCACGTGGGAATTATGCGTTTTTCCGGGATAAAAAGTAGCATAATTATGTCCTTCCCCAGGACTCCACCTTGCAAAAACTGCAAGGACTCTGTCGGTAAAACTTATAAATATATATTATTTTTAAGTGTTTATGTTTTAGGCAGTTTTAGCATATTGAAGACAACATCCAGTGGCGGACTAAGGGGGGGGCGGCGGGGGCGGTCCGCCCCGGGCCCCCGATCCTAGGGGGCCCCCAAATCACCAAATAATATAGTACTTAAGGCAAAAAAAAACTTGAAAAAATAGTTTCGACCAGGCAGCGGCATAACTGTACCACCTCACGCTCGAGGCCCCGAGGCAAATCTTTCGTTCCTTTAGGGCCCCGTTAATTTTCAAAATTGCACAACTGAAATTTTTGGACTTTCCATTCTTTCCTCGTGGCCTCTTGGGCCGGGGCCCCCTCAGCTCAGGTAGTGAGGTAGGGAATTTTGCCCGTTCTGCCACGCGCCACTACCACCCTATTGTTACGCCAATGTTTTGGTTTAGACCTAGTTGACGAGAGGGCCCCCACATTCCATTTCATATATACTTAGTTATTGGTAAAACATCCCAACATTTCCAATTCTAAGGTCCAAGCATTTGATTTTTTCGGAAACAAAAGGAAACAAATCGTCATAATATAAGGCTATTAATAATGAGTCCAACGCTCGCGGTACCGTGTTAAGCGCATAATATGGACTCCGTGGGAATATAATGATAATACCTAAATTATTCCAGTAACAGTCAGTACATCAGCATGTGGGTCAAATCCGGTAGTTCTGATTTTTTGCAGACTTGTTTATGATGTTGGCCTAATGTATAATCCAAGTTTGTGACCTTGAGTGCCGAACGTAACTTAGTCGAAAATTTTAAAAACATCAAAAATTTTTGAACTAGTTTTTAATACTACCTTTTCAGGACGTTTTTAAAGAAGACTTTTAAACTTCAGCCCACTACTTAGCCCGCGTGGAATTCGGTTATAGCGCTCCAGCGGGAACTATGTATTTTTCCGGGTTAAACAGTAGCCTATGTCCTTCTAATCCAGTAAATTTATGATGTTGGCCTAATGTATCATCCAAGTTTATGACCTCGAGCGCCGAACGCAACTTTATCAAAAATAAAACCGAGAAAATTTCTGATGCTTTTCAGATTTTGACCCTAAAGGACTAGTTTTTGATACTACCTTTTCAGCAAGTTTTTAAAGAAGACTAAATTTACTATAATATGAGACTAGAACCGTCTCTGTGTACCCAATATTTTCTGAGATAAAGCTTTTCAGAATTCAGATTTTTTCAGAACTTCGCAATATTTTAGAAGTCATCGAACATAGCTATCGGGATGTTTTTCCAATTATCTTCGACGGATTGTGCTAGTGTTGCTCGTGTGGAGCCATGAATTGGAGCCACCTGTAGCATTTTTATATCCTACGAGCTTTTGAAGGCGATTTCGTATGCACTCCCAGTTTTCCCGTTCCCGTAAGAATTTTAGAAAATCCTCTCTTAGTGCGCCTTTACACCTCCTAAGAAACCTACATGCCAAATTTCAGCTTCCTACGACCACCAATTTTGGTTTGGCTGAGCGTGGTCTGCTAACTATACGTGAAACGTGGCAGTAGTTCAATGGTTACCCCAAAGTTCTTTTGGTGTGTGTGATGCACAGCTGAAACTGCTGGTCGTAGGAAGCTGAAATTTGGCATGTAGGTTTCTTAAGAGGTTTAGAGGTGTATTAAGAGAGGATCGTCCAAAATTCCTACGGGAACGGGAGATCGGGAGTTTGAATGTTGATCATTATGCGCATACGAAATTGCCTTCAAAAGCTAGTAGGATATAAAAATGCTACAGGTGACTCCGATTCATGACCCCACACGCTCGTGCTCAACACTAGCACAATTTGACGGAGGTAATTGGAAACACATCCTGATACAGCTATTCGAGTGACTTCTAAAATATTACAAAGTTCTGAAAAATTATGAATTCTGAAAAGCTTTATCTCAGAAAATATTGGGTACACAGAGACGGTTCTAGTCTCATATCATAGCAAATTTAGTCTTCTTTAAAAACGTTCTGAGAAGGTAGTATCAAAAACGAGTCATTTGGGGTCAAAATCGCGAAAATCTGAAAAGCAGCCGAAATTTTCTCTTGTTTTTTAGGGTTCCGAAGTCCACAAGGAACCCTTATAGTTTCGCCATGTCCGTCCGTCCGTCCGTCCGTCCGTCCGTCCGTCCGTCCGTCTGTCCGCACTATTGCTCGGAGATGCTTAGGTCTAGAGAGCTGTAATTTGGCATGAATATGCATATTAGTTACGCTGACAAAGTGGTACAATAAAATTTAGAAATATATTTTTTTATAGGGTACCTCCCCTACTTGTAAAGTTGGGATGTAATTTTTTTTTCTTGCGTACCCCATGGTGCGGCATATCGTTGAATAGGTCTTAAAAAAATATTGTGGGTTTGTTAAAACCATTTTTTGATTAAGTGATGCGTTTGTGAAATATTAAGCTTTAAAGTGCTATTTTTTGTTAGAGTCACGTGTCCCCCCCCCCCTGCCAGCTAAATGGTGGTATTTGGATGGCTGAAAAAAATCACGGTTGTGGCATATATAACGTAGTTGAAAGGAAAACTATCAGAGCTAAGTAGGCTGTACAAACTTACGAGTAATAGTCGACCAACTTATAATGATGATTTTTCTCGAGCGGCAGGGGCGTCGGGCGGGCACCTCATACCACAGGCTAGCTAGATGCTAATAAGTCTTAGAATGGTACTGTGGGCATCCTCAACTTCGGAACCCTATAATTTGCGCGTGGCCCGACACGCACTTGGCCGGTTTTTTTTATTTTTGATAAAGTTGCGTTAAGCGCTCGAGGTCACAAACTTGGATTATAGATTACTAGCTTCTGCCCGCGACTTTGTCCGCGTGGGATTCGGTTATAGCGTTCCCGCGGGAATTGAGCGTTAAACTATAACAAATTATATACGAAAACCTTCCTCTTGGAACACTCTATCTATTAAAAAAAACCGCATCAAAATCCGTTGCGTAGTTTTAAAGATTTAAGCATACATAGGGATATAGGGACAGAGAACGCGACTTTGTTTTATACTATGTAGTGATACCAACAACATAACAAGCCTGCAAAAATCGGAACTACCGGATTTCGCGCTTACTACTACATACTTTCAAACGACAAGGTTTCTGGATCATTCCCCGAGACTAGAACTATCTCCATACCGGATTTCATCTAAATCGATCCAGCGGTTGAAGTGTGAAGAGGTAACAGACAAGAGTTACTTTCGCATTTATAATATTAGAAAATAGACTAGTTTCTGTTCACGACTTTGTCTGCGTAGGATTCGCTTGTAGCACTCGCGTTCCCGCGGAAACTAGATACGTTTTTCGGGGTAAAAATTAGGCTATGCCTATGTCCTTCATCGGGACTAGAATTATCTCCATCCATACCAAATTTCATCTAAATTGGTGAAGCGATTTGAGCGTGACGACGCAACAGAGAGTCAAAGTTACTTTCGCTTCGCATTTATAATATTATGTATGTATAAATGCAAACGAGCACACAGGCCACCTGATGGTAAGCGAACAAATTTCAACTAAATGTGTTAGGTAGTCAGTGCACGGGAGCCTAACATATACCATCAACACATCTACACAGGCGAGGGGGGCCCCATTTCGATTTTCCGCCCCGGGCCCCCGACAGGCTTAGTCCGCCACTGACAACATCAAATATAATCATTATAAATAGGGAAAGGCTGAGCTGTCATTGATAACTATTTTCCCAGCGAATAACAGTTTATTGGAATGGCATGCTATTTTGAAACAAAGGTAGGTAATAAATGTTTTACCGCTGAACGGAGAAAACGGGGTTGGGCAGTACAAACATCTCTTTGCAATATCGGAGCGCTTGAAGGTAAAAATAAAACTTGGTACAAAGCAGTTTTATTTTATATATATATTATTATTATCGAACTGCGCATTTACGTCAGAGAAACAGAGAAACAGAGAAAGTTATTTGAAACTAAAGACGGTTAACGACTTCATTTTTTTCCTTCGTTGCGTTGCAACACTATGCTGTGCCGATGCACTGCATAGAGATTAAATTTCTTCTACATCTATTACTAGTGTTATATCCATACTAATATTATAAATACGAAAGTAACTCTGTCTGTCTGTCTGTCTGTTACCTCTTCACGTTTTAATCGCTGGACCGATTGAGATGAAATTTGGCATGGAGATAGTTGGGGTTACTTTTTATCCCGGAAAAACGCACAGTTCCCGCGGGAACGCGATAACTGAATTCCACGCGGGCGAAGTCGCGGGCAGAAGCTTAGTTATTATATATACTTACGCATAGCCCTACATATTTGTATATAGAATACAAAGTCGGGTTAGTTACACTATTTATAACTCGAAAACGTAATGATCGAATTGTCAAAAAATTGGTAATTTGGTACCTACGGGTCAACAAATTGACAATTTTTCATTCCGAAACGTGGGAACGCTCTTACCTTACTGATTTCCACGCGGACGAAGTCGCGGGCAGAAGATAGTTTTACATAAAAGTCACTTGTGTATTCTGAATTTATGATTATACATATTAACGGGTTTTCTATTACATATCTTGCAATACTTGTAACTGAACGTACTCATATGGCCGGATCAGTATTTGAACAGGATTGTTGTCCAATTAGAATCTTAATTAGTCAATTAAAAAAGTTTCAGTTTTACTGAAAAGATTTTAGTGAAATCCTGATTACCTATGATTTTAAATCTCAACTCGATTGAAAATTAAAAACTAAACTGGGAAATTATAGTAACCATATTTCCACCACATTTTTCAACCTTTGGTTATAACAAATGAGTTTTCATATTAACGTATTTTATTAAATTCTGGTAGGTATTATTTTTGCTGCTAAAATTGTTATTTTCTGAGCTACGGCTTATTCGTATCTGATTTGCGATTTAATTGGATTTTTTCGACGAAACAGAAAACTTTGGCTTATCATCTGTTATGATACGGCGATCACAAAAGTTTTAACAACGCTCCAAACCACAATTTTCTTTTTATAGAATTCTTATAATCCAAGGCACCGTTTTTCTCCATTTTAATTAATACCGAGACTTCAGCGCTTTATAAATTCACGTTACATTGTGAATTTGTGAAATATAAAGTACTTTTCTTAAAACTTAACGTTCTTTTACCATAAAATGTACAGATGAAATTCTTGACTCATTTTCAATGTTGTTAACTTTTCTCTATATAACTTACTAGCTCTCGCGACTTCGTCTGCGTAGATATCGGGTGTAGCGTTGCGACTTTTCTGGGGTAACAGAGAGACGGATAGATTTACAATATTTATCCATATAAATATTATATATTCGCATTTATAATATTTATTTGGATACTAGCTTCTGCCCGCGTCTTTTCGGTTATCGCGCTCCCGCGGGAACTATGCATTTTTCCGGGATAAAAAGTATCCTTTGTCCTTTCCCGGGACCCCAAATATCTCCATGCCAAATTTCATCTCAATCGGTCCAGCGGTTGGAGCGTGAAGAGGTAACAGACAGAAAGAGTTACTTTCGCATTTATATTATTAATATGGATTACTAGTTGAGATTCCCGTATCCAAAAAAATCGATTGCCGTTATTTATTAAGAAACTTGTCTAAACTTGGCTATTATCTCACTAATGATTGACAACCCGATTGGCTCAGTTGTTTGTGATCCCCTGCCTACTGTTTTGAAGGTTGGAGTTCGAGTCTCGGTATGGGCAAACACGATTCATGAATTTTTGTATCCATCTATTTCTCTTTTTAACCGACTTCAAAAAAGGAGGAGGTTCTCAATGCACTGAAAAAAAAGTGATCTAATCAAGTCCACTTTTTGCTTGATTAGAAAAAATATGATTGGTTTAATTATTTAATGAATCGAATTCATAAAATATACTTGGTAACTACGAACAAATTCAATTGATCGAAAGGCTTAATGAAGTAACATATTATATTTGATCAGTTTCTTAATTAACTTTCAATTTAATCATTCACTTGACTCATCGAATTATGGAAGTGTTTGAATTAATTAAGTTTATTTGACTAATAATATCATTGAACTTAATCACACTAATGTTAAATCGTTAATTAAATCGAACACGAAAGAGATTATGTACACAATCATTCACTTGACTCATCGAATTATGGAAGTGTTTGAACTAATTAGGTTTATTTGACTAATAGTATCATTGAACTTAATCACACGAATATTGAGTCATTAATTAAATCAAACATGAAAGAGATTAAAATTAAACAATCAACTTATTTCAATTAAGTTTGTACTTAATAAAATTTAAAAAAGTACTTGAATGAAGTAATTAAGTAACTTGATTCCGCAACAGGAATAACAAACCACGAATAATATTGCGCATGAATAAGGCGCCACTGTCAACATATCTATATGAGCAAACTTTAGTTCCATTTTTTGCCACATGCAAAAATAACTTTGTTGGGCCCACAGACAGTGACTCCCAAAGTGTTCCAGGTGGAAATGCCGTTATCCAAATATACCTATTACATTACTTTGTAAGGACTAGACGTTCGGACGCGTATTAGTGGTACACTTCCTTGGTGTCAAAATCACATTATGTGGCGCAGAATATTCATTTATTTATTGGCAAAAATTAACATTAACATGACTGTTAATGTTAATTTACACATGTAAAGCTTGACAGCTTTACATGTAAATTTCTATACAATTATTAAGTAAAAGATACATTTAAAATAATAATAAAATAAAATAAGAGTAGTTAATATTCACGAAGCTCATGCGGATGATCAACAGACGGCGTTGTATTTTGATGTATGAAGAAAATGTCAATAGAATATTTGAAAAGGATCATCTATAGATAGAAATCGTTAGTTATCCAACAACGATTTTTAACTTTTAATGCCATATTAATTTAATGCTATTTTGATGTTGGATAACGGTGCTATGAAATGAAAAATAAAATGAAAACTAGTTTATTGAGTTATCCAATACATTTAGCCAAGTATAAGTTTGGGATCACCTAGTAAGTAAAGATATACCTGTGACAGGTGACCCCGCTCTTCCATTACAGTAGGTTTTCGCTGTGTGCATAGTTACTGGTGGGGAAAACGAAAACGATCGCATCGTGCGACGTAGCCAAATATGAAATTACCAACGGCCATTAGTGAAGTGAGCTGTCACTGTTGCGTATTTATTTGCATTGCATTAAATACACCTGGAGCGAGTAGTGTCATCCGAAGCTTCTTTTGTCTTTGTCTCTCACTATGAAGTGACTGACACAAATTTTAGTCACAGTGGTAGTTCCAGTTATCAGTTCCTACTTCTATGATATTTAATTTCGAAACCTAATGACAGCCATAGCATAAGTATATCTGGAACGAATAGTGTCATCCGAAGCTTCTTTTGTCTTTATCTCTCGTTATGAGGTTAGATAAAAAGAGATACAAGCCTTTTACGCCCTCACTCCTGCGCACTTGACACACGTTTTGGACTCAGTGATAGTTCCACTTATATTAGTTACTATAGCTGTTACCCGCGACTTCGTACGCGTAATGGTAACAGCGTTCCCACGGGAACTATGCGTTTTTCCGGGGTAAAAAGTAGCCTATATGTTGACCAGTGTTATAAACCATACTAAATTTTGTTGCAATCCGTCCAGTAGTTTTTGAGTTAAATACATATACATACAAAAAGATTTTTTTTCTAAAAATCGTTATTTTGTGTTTAGTTAGTATCGTTTAGGTACTCGTATATAGTCCCCTCTACTTGATAGTTTCTTTTAATTTTCAAGTTTCATACGCGACTTCTTCAACAGACTTATTATTAGTTTAGTATAGATTAATATTAGATGACACTATAAAAGAAGAAACATACAAACAAATCTTTAACCCCCTTTTTAAACCTTTAGGGGGGGGGAATTTCCAAAAATCCTTCCTTAGTACTCGCTTACGTCATAAAAGGAACCTTCCTGCCAAGTTTCATGTTTCTAGGCCTAGCGGTTTAGAAGTTTCATACAAACCTTGAACCCCCTTAATACCCCTTCAGGGGGGGAATTTCCAAAAATCCTTCCTTAGTGCTCACTTTACGTCATAAAAGGAACCTTCCTGTCAAGTTTTATGTTTCTAGGCCAATTAGTTTCGGCTGTGCGTTGATCGATCAGTCAGTCAGTCATTCAGTCAGCAGTCAGTTTCTTCTTTGATATATTTAGATTACGTCATAATCACATTTTTTCCCGTTCCCGTGGGAATTTTGGGAAGTCCTTTCTTAGTGCTCCCCTACGCTCCCCAAGGAACCAGCATGCCTAATTTCAGCTCTC
Source organism: Aethes cnicana (assembly GCA_963971205.1). Classification (NCBI taxonomy): domain Eukaryota; kingdom Metazoa; phylum Arthropoda; class Insecta; order Lepidoptera; family Tortricidae; genus Aethes; species Aethes cnicana. The sequence goes on from CAXARK010000463.1 coordinate 15,702, forward strand.
TACGACCAGTATTTTTGGCTCTGCGTTGATATGTCAGTCAGTCGGTCAGTCGGTCAGTCAGTCAGTTTCTTCTTTTATATATTTAGACTATCTTTTTCCCGCGACTTCGTACGCGCCTAAACATTAATGTAAAAATCCCATTTTTTCCCGTTCCCGTGGGAATTTCGGGAAATCCTTTCTTAGTGCTCCCCTACGCTCCCCAAGGAACCTGTATGCCAAATTTCAGCTCTCTACGACCAGTATTTTCGGCTCTGCGTTGATATGTCAGTCAGTCGGTCAGTCAGTCAGTTTCTTCTTTTATATATTTAGACTATCTTTTTCCCGCGACTTCGTACGCGCCTAAACATTAATGTAAAAATCCCATTTTTTCCCGTTCCCGTGGGAATTTCGGGAAATCCTTTCTTAGTGCTCCCCTACGCTCCCCAAGGAACCTGTATGCCAAATTTCAGCTCTCTACGACCAGTATTTTCGGCTCTGCGTTGATATGTCAGTCAGTCAGTCAATCAGTTTCTTCTTTTATATATATTTAGATAGATAGATAGCTGTTTCCCGCGACTTCGTACGCGCCTAAACATTAAAATGTGAAAATCCCATTTTTCCCGTTCCCGTGGGAATATCGGGAACTCCTTTCATAGTGCTCCCCTACGCTCCCCAAGGAATCTGCATGCCAAATTTCAGCTCTCTACGATGATCCCCGCGACTACGTACGCGCCTTAAAATGTAAAAAAACCATTTTTTCCCGTTTCCGTGGGAATTTTGGGAAGTCCTTTCTTAGTGCTCCCCTACGCTCCCCAAGGAACCTGCATGCCAAATTTCAGATCTCTACGATGTTTCCCGCGACTTGTACGCGCCTAAATATTAAAATGTAAAAATCCCTTTTTTTCCCGTTCCCGTAGGAATTTCGGGAAATCCTTTTTTAGTGCTCCCCTACGCTCCCCAAGGAACCTGCATGCCAAATTTCAGCTCTCTACGACCAGTAGTTTCGGCTCTGCGTTGATATGTCAGTCAGTCAGTCAGTCAATCAGTCAGTCAGTCAGTCAGTCTCTTCTTTTATATATTTAGATGACTTCTCTATAGAAGTCTTTAGTATTTCATACGCCGCCTGGTTAGTTGGCGCTGTCGTCGTGCACACTGCCAATAGATAACTATAATGTATCTTAATTAAAACTACTAGAACTGTGAGCCTGCTCGCTGGTCGAGAGTAAAACGCAGTCCGGTGGTTGATGAAATGATTTATTGTATGCCTTATAATAAAGGTAAAAGGCACCTGTTGACAAAGAGAATACAGGGCTTAGCACTATGACGGTAAGTATAGGTACATAAGGATCTGTAGTAAAGTTACAGCTAAGCGAACTTATAATTATGTGCCTGTAGAAATACAAGTAGGTAATATCGCTAAATAGCCGATATGAAGTAAAAGTACGCGTCCAGGTCATTATTAGGTACAGGACACTGAACGCGGAACGCTACGCGGTGATGATAGTAGCTATGTAAGCACTTGTTTGATAGTTAATTTGTAAGTTCGTGAAATCGTGATGCTATTTCACTGGTATGGTGTTCACTGGACGAAAGCGACAAGAAAAGTCAGTCAAAACATGCGCGCGCCGGTGATTCGCAAATTTGGGATAAGTAGATTGTCGAAAAGGTAATTTTGAATTTAACGGTAAAGGTAACTGCCAGATAGTTCGGTAAAGACCCATTTACACGATACAAGTTTCTTGAACAAGAATCGGCAATAATTGTATTCAAGAATTGAGCCGAAGTGTTTACACACGAGCAATAACCAAAAACTTGAATACAATTATTGAATACAATTCTTGACAGGAAATTATTGCTACCCTCCTTCGTTTACATTACTGCCATTATTGCACCGAAATTATTGAATACAAGTATTGACAAGTTTAAACTTTTAGTTGAATGAAATAATTCGTGTTGCTGCAATTATTGCACGTATTTGCAGCCGCAGATTTTCATTCAATATTGAACGTTCAACGAGGGTGTCAAAATGAGCAAAAACGTGATATAACATCTTCTAATGCCGAATAAATCGATTTCAGGAAATATAACGAGGTGATAAGTCTGAATTGTTAATGAAACTCTTTTTGGCGGTGCTAAATATTGAACGAAACTGCTTTTCGGCAGGCAGGTGGTCGACCAACAACAGCAAAATTTTTAAAGTGGTTTACGAAAAAAAAGTTTGGGAACCTCTGGTATAAACAAAGCTGGCAATAATGTACTCTGTACTGGTTTCTTTTCAAATTCGGCTTGCGTGCGTACGTGCGGAGTAGACCTGTGCTGTGCGGGACCTATTACTGTTCTAAACATAATTATCCAAGTGTTGTGTGTTGATTTAGAGCAGTATTATTGTTTTTCTGTGTACCTACTGTGTAAACTACCTAATTCTTGGGTTGTGAATGTTGTGATGGAGGAAGTTGAAGATTTGCTTCAAGCGTGGGGTTTACCAGAATTGGTACCTGTTTTCAAGGGTGAGTACTTATTATTATTACTTATTAATCACGCCAAAATGTATGTTTAAACGCGAAATACAGCGACCTTATGTAGTAAAACGTAAATCCTCGATAGTTAAGAAATCTTGGAGCTTGATGTTTTCAATGGCGCATTGTCTTGAGCTTGGTAAGGCTAAGGAAGGATAGGTACAGTAACAATGTACAGTAAATAGGTAAAGGTGCAGTCCAAGTAAAATATATGATAATCTCTTATAACTACTTATTAATGATACATAGTTTCATACAAACAGGGCTCACATTAAATTTCATATTTTTTCTTATTACAGCAAATGAAGTTAACATCCATGCTTTGTCAGCACTTGAAAAAGATGATGTGAAGGAGTTGATACCACAAGTAGGCACTAGGACCCTATTTGTAAGGAGCTGGAGTGAATGGAAGAACAATTTCATGATGTCAAATTTGCCTAGTTGCAATGTTTCTTTAAGTGTGAGTGAAACTATTTGTTATCTTAAATATTTACACCCCAATGAGTTTACACCCCAAGTTTTAAAAGTACAGAAAGTAACCTTTTTTAATAAACTTCACTGTATATTTTTAAATAAATTTTAAAACTTTACTATAGGTTTCAATGTAGGTACTTTTGTATTATAGGGTATTTTTCTTAAGCCCCAGTCCACTTTAAATCAGGTAGAATGTAAGTAATACAACCAACATTATAAAATAAGTAAAAGAAAAATAAACTTTGTTTTAGGACATACAAGTTTTGCCGCTTGATGATGAAGCAACACAGACATCACCACCAAAAACTATAACATACACATTAGTCGAAGAAAGCATTGATAATGTAAGTATGTATTTTAAATTTCTTGTATTTTACTAATGTTACATAGCCAAGGCATCCCATTGCATGCCACAATGTATTAGTGGCATTAGCAACGAGTATTTACAAATTATTCTATAAAATAAATGTTTCTCTATACCTATTCTATGCAGGTGTATAATTGAAGTACAAGATTTGCCCCGACTGTTGACTTGCCATCGCCACAGTCATCCAGTTGTGACAGCCAAGGAAGAGACTCAACATCAGATAGGTATATCTGAATAGACAAGGGTGATCATAGATATCTGAACATGCACTGCATGTTACTTCATTCATAGTGTGGCAGTCAAGCATGAGGTTATGGATTGGTTTTCTGTACTTATATTACCTACATGTGTGGTATTGGTATTGGGTTAGTTGCACCACCCCCTCTCTGCATGTTGGTATTGTTTGTAAGAGACGACTAAGGGTCTATAGGGTTGAAGTGTGTTGTAGGTGATAGGCTAGCAACAGGTTACTGCAATATTTTGTTGTTTTTTTGTCTCTGTCTATCCAACGGGAAACAGGCGTGAGTTTATGTACGTATGTACCTATGTACAACTTGCTGAAAATGGCATTGATTTTTCTTCTAGTTGTCCGGAGTGCAAAGAAATGGCAAAAATATTCCTAGTAGCCCACACCCATGGTATGCGGTGCGGGCTAGTGGGAATTTGCATTTGCACTACATGCAATTAGAAACACCAATATAAATACCACCACCACCACTACGGCCTATTACGGCCCACTGCTGGGCACAGGCTTCCTCTCTCATCACGAGAGGGTTTGGGCTATAGTACCCACGCGGGCCTAGTGCGGATTGAGGACTTCACACACATCCTTGAATTACTTCGCAGATGCGTGCAGGTTTCCTCACGATGTCTTCCTTCACCGAAAAGCTCAGTGGTAAATTCAAATTGAATTTACCACATAAATAATTTCAGAGGTGCGAGCCGGATTCGAACCCCCGACCCTCTGCATGAGAGGCGGTAGGTCAAACCACTAGGCTACCACGGCTTTCAATATAAATACAGGCCATTGAAACTTGAAAGTTTCATGTGCTCTGCATACACCTTTTTACGAATACAGGTGTGAAGTTATGTATCTATGTAATCTAAAAACAAAATTTTATTTTCAGACTACTGTTAAATGTATCCCAGAGAAGTTGTATAATACTCCATCAACATCAAATACAGATAGTCTGACCAAGAGTGTAAAAAATGTAAGTATTAATATTTTTTCATTACTATTGTATTTTTGTTAGGGCGGACCCTGGCTCAGCGGCCCGCGTACCGTATGCGAGGGCAACGTCGGCCGTGGTCAAGTCTTGGATGGGTGACCGCTTTGCGTGGGTACTGAGCGCTGCCTCTGAGTATAAACTAGTGCGCCAATTTTTCAACCGACCGTCAGCACGTGTATGATTTTGGCTTGACTTTTTTTTTCTTTCTAAACCTTCCCTGAACCACAGGGAATAAAACAAAAAAGAATCAGTCCAATCAGTCCAGCAGTTCTCGAGCCTTAGCCAGACTAACACACGGCAATTCATTTTATATATAAGACTAGCTTCTGCCCGCGACTTCGTCCGCGTGGAATTCGGTAACAGCGTTCCCACGGGAACTATGCGTTTTTCCGGGATAAAAAGTAGCCTATATCCTAACCAGTGTTATAAACTACTACTAACTAATTATTTATTTATCTTTATTTCAGCTTACAAAGGACTTCGAGATCTTAAATGCAGACTATAAGGATAATTTGCATTTAAACTTCCCGCATGTCAAAACAAAACTAATCAAATTATTGAGTAACAAAAAGACCACCACCAAGGATCTTATGCTGCCCGGATCTTATGCACCAGGCTTATGCTGCCCGGCTCGACTTCCCAACACGTTGCCGGTTTCATAATCGTCAAAATAAAGAAATAATGGCATAACGACATTTTCTCCGTGGCGTTGCGTGACAGTTTTCCAGTAGGAACCTTGCACAAAGTTTTCAACTGCACCAGATGGTAACTCACTGTTATTTTTTAAACTAGACATGTAGTTTAAAGTCTCCACGAGGGTTCCTTCCAGGGAGAAAAACAAATGTAATACTAGTCTTAAGCTAATAAAATGGTTATGTTATATTTTAATTCTGTCAGTTCTCGACTCATTTTGGTTGAGGTATTTTTTTACTGTTCGTTTAATCAATAAAGTTCACTCCTATTAATGGTAAGCCTAAATAATGAAAATCTGTTATTGGCAGTAGGGTCCAACAATAAGATAAACATGTTTATATCATAAGTGCTGTAGATTTTGTGAAATAAAGAAAATAAATAAAAATAAAATAAAAATAAAAAACTCTGTTCGCATGTCACAGGTATCAATCAGCCTTCTAATGCCATTTTTTTTTACATATTCCAGTCTTTCGCCTATAACTAGTGATTCTGGTTTAATAAACGTATTGTTGTCTTGGAAATACTGTAATCTCTTATGTTCAGAATCAATTTTTTTAAAGGCAAGGTTATTGTTGATATTATGTTGTTCATAAGGGGCTCAACACAAGCTAAAGGCACCTGGCCGTCACGAGTTAAAATTTCTAATGTATTTTTTATAGACGAAAGTATTGAGAGTGAAATGCTGTTAAAGCCACTGACCAATGTATCAACAACATTTCGTGGTAAATTATGATTTGCATATAACTTGGCTATAAGCATTGACATGGACTTCTCAAATGACTCGTGAGGATTTTCTGGTGTAGATTCTGATAAAATATTCGATAAATGATTAGGTGCAAATTCAGTATCATCAAAATCACATGACAATGGTGTAACACTACTGCCCTCAGATTCGTTGTGACTTTGTATATGAACATTTGGCGAATTAACAGTGTTTAGTGAAGGATTTATGCTCTTATTGTGACTTAATACGTGTCGCCTGAACGAATTAAAAAGTTGATATTGTCTTCCGCAGTTTGGTTCAGCACACGTCAATATTTTATATTCTGAAGAGTTGTGATGTAAGTTAAGATGAGCCTTAAATGTTGCAAAGGTATCACAGTCTTTATGACAAAGGAAACAGAGAAACATTACGCTTGAGAATAGTTAATTATAGTTCAAAGCAAATTACAGTCTGTCAGTAGTGATTCCACATTAGTTGAGCCTTTATCGTAAGGACTTACTAATTTATAAAATCCTTTTTGGATGAAAATCCATGGCCCATAGCAGTCAGCCGAATATTCAAGATTCAAACTCCAAATAATTTTGAAACATGTGTCTATTGCAGACAAGATACTTGGCAGATTATAGAAGACTAGGATTCACAACCACAAAATATGAATTAATTGTTTCCAAATTGGGGCCTACTATGACAACGTATGGTTGAGGAGATAGCCCCTTTTCTATTACTTTTTCGTGTCTTTTATTGATTGCTAATGCAAGATAGCTATCATCTTTTATATGTAAAATGAAAGCTTCTCGGTACTCAGCTTTCGTTGGTTTCCATTTTGGTTCTGTGCGAAAACGCTTCTTGGCAGTGTGAGGGTCCTTATCGGCAGGTTTTGCGATGACACTGGCGTTTATAAGTTCTGGTAACGTCAAAATTGCAGCGAGATTAGTTTTTTCTTCATCCGGTTCTGATAAAGGAAAATTATAACGTTAAATACTAAATAATAAATGAGCGAGTAAAAAAAAAACACTATGGGTAACTATACTAAATGACAAGGAACCGTGAGCGCGCGCGGCAACATAGCTTTTTATAGTCCAAGATCCCATGTAGGCCCTAGTAATATGTACGCGGATTTCCTTATGCTATTACTAGGGCCTACATGGGATCTTGGACTATAAAAAGCTATGTTGCCGCGCGCGCTCACGGTTCCTTGTCATTTAGTATAGTTACCCATAATATAGCTTTTTATAAAGGTCTCATGTAGGCCCTAGTAGTATGTATGCGTAACTAATCTAGGAAAAACTAATATTTCATTTTTATTTTGTTAAACAAAAACTTTGAAGCGTTAGATGTTGCAATTTTTATATTTATTGTCCCCCAAAGAACTGTTTGATGTATTCAAAATATACTTAAATACAAAACACAATAGCGATTTTAGTATAAAGTAAAATATGTCCCGCGTAAATGACTGGTGCTGTACGTATATTTGTCGTTAAATTGAATACCCCATTGTTATTTAATATGTTTTTATATAATGTATCTAGACGTACAATAAGTCTATAATAAAACAAATATCTTTGAAACTTAGACTTGTCTTTGTTCATTTTTGCCACACTTGTTATGTGATATCCAAGCTGCCTAAATTGTACATTCAATGATGAAATATTTTTTGTTTAGTTCAATAAATTACCGCTTTTTATTTCAATCGATTACTGTTACTTATTTCAATGTATTACTGTATGTTTAACCAGCTTAGTATTGCTATCCACGATGCATTCTCTAATATCGAAACGGTTTCTTCTTGAGATAACTAATGAAACAGTAGAAATCACAATATTTATTGAAAGAAGAAGCAACCGTCTCTCAATTAGAGAATGCATCGTGGCTAGCAATAAAGCGGTTAAACATACATTAATTGATTGAAATAATTAACAGTAATTGATTGAAATAAACGACGGTAATGTATTGAAATAAACAAGTTCAATGCTTGGATTAAACATTACCCTTGTACCATTTAATTAAGTTCAATAATTATAGTAAAAAAGCGCTGTGATTAGTTTAATCATGGACTATATATATTTCATAAAGGAGACTTTATAAAATCAAACAAATAACATGATTACATGAAACAATTTATTTATAAATCTTATCAAAGTTCGGTTATTAAATCAATTAGGTTCAATAATTCTAGTAAAAAAGCGCTTTGATTAGTTTAATCATGGACTATATATATTTCACAAAGGAGATTTGATAAAATCAAACAAGTAATATGAATACCTGAAACGATTTATTTATAAATCTTATCAAAGTTCGTTTATTAAATCAAACTATAACTTGATTCACATGATAAACCAACTTAATACAACACTTAAAGCAACTTGATATAGGGTATGATGTCCATACATTCAATCAATTATATTAGTTTTTTGCATCAAACATTCAACTTGATTGCATCTATGCAGATGTTTATGGCAACAATTATTGGGCTTTAATAATACGATTTAAGTAGCTTAATACAAGGTATAACATACATTGATAAATTGGTTTATTTTTACTTGATTTCAACAAACACTTCGTCAGATTGTGTCTGTAAAGACGTTGATGGCATCTATTAAATATGTCTTGATTATATTAGTCAAAAAAACATATTTCATACATTAAAGTCATGACTGGATCTATAAAGTTATTTTGTTACCTTGGTCAATCATTTCAACTTGATAGCTGCAATTAGCTGACTTAATCTGCTCGGTATACATTAAGTTACTTTGTTATCGCTATCAAGATTTTGATTTAGGTAATCATTTTTTTTTTTCAGTGTGACAAAGAC